>VZTA01018966.1:59269-199465 GCA_013398855.1 Mohoua ochrocephala
GGGGGTGCCCCGGGCACCGCTCCCGCCCCGATCCACGGGAGGAGCGAGGCCACGGATGCGAGCGCACCGATGTGTGTTTGGAACAACCGGTTTGCGCTTGACACTAAATACTACGAGAGCTCCGGAGAGTTAAAATTACCGGAGCATGGAATTCTCTTAGGGGCCGGGATGTCCCCAGGACTCAGCCTGGTGGGATAACCAGAAAAAATTTCTTCACTGAAAGGGTGGTCAAGCACTGGGAAAGGTTGCCTTGGGGAGATTTAAAAGGCACGTGGATGTGGCACTCGGGACATGGGTTGGTGGTGGGCTTGGCGCTGCTGGGTCAATGATCTTACAGGTCCTTTCCAACCTGAACTAGTCTATGGTTCTGGAGTAACCACCGAAGAACTGCACATTGCAATCCTTGTCTGGTCAAGCAAGAGCACCGCCCTGGGAGCCAACAGAGACAGCATCAGTTTGCAGCTGATGCTCCCCCCTGAGCCGTTCACAGCCCTAGCCCAGAGATGAGCTTGAGAGATCCCTGTATCTCGACATAGAAAGGTTTGGGTTGGAAGGGACCTGACAGATCATCCAGTCCCACCCCTGCCATGGGCAGGGACACCTTTCCCAGGCACCTGAGCTGGACTAGCCTGGCCTTGGACACTTCCAAGGGACGGTGCAGCCACAGCTTCTCTGGGCAACCAAATCCTATGCCCAGTCCTAAGACCCTCTNCACGTGGATGTGGCACTCGGGACATGGGTTGGTGGTGGGCTTGGCGCTGCTGGGTCAATGATCTTACAGGTCCTTTCCAACCTGAACTAGTCTATGGTTCTGGAGTAACCACCGAAGAACTGCACATTGCAATCCTTGTCTGGTCAAGCAAGAGCACCGCCCTGGGAGCCAACAGAGACAGCATCAGTTTGCAGCTGATGCTCCCCCCTGAGCCGTTCACAGCCCTAGCCCAGAGATGAGCTTGAGAGATCCCTGTATCTCGACATAGAAAGGTTTGGGTTGGAAGGGACCTGACAGATCATCCAGTCCCACCCCTGCCATGGGCAGGGACACCTTTCCCAGGCACCTGAGCTGGACTAGCCTGGCCTTGGACACTTCCAAGGGACGGTGCAGCCACAGCTTCTCTGGGCAACCAAATCCTATGCCCAGTCCTAAGACCCTCTCCAGTCAATGAAGTGTGATCCTCTCTCTTTAGGTGTCAGCATCACTTCAGAAATGAAGGCCTGCCCCTCTTTCATTCGGCACAAGGACAATCACAAACAAGTACAACCGGAGGTAAAGGGAGAGCAGAGAACAGAACAACAAGAAGAAAACCTCACCTAAGTAGTCTGCTAGGAAGCAGAAAGGATCCAGCCAGCACAGTAGACATAGAAACCACTGGAATAATTCTTAGATCAGTGCAAATTGCCAGGGCAATAAGAACAGAAAATCCTGAAACACAGAAATGGTGCTGGTAAGAAGTGAGTAACACAGTAGCAAAGAACAGCTGTAAAAAACAAACTCTGAATAAAGTTCTTTTCATATAAAGTAAATAAAAGGGAAGAAACAGAAGCAAGTCTGGCAGTCATATTCAGAATGACAAAAAATTGGTAAACTAAGTGACTTCCTGAGGTCTGAGGAGCTCAGGGAGTGAAAAGGAGAGAAGTTTAACACTTCTTCCGAGGAATATTCAACTCAAGAAGTCTGAAACATAAGCAAGGTGAAGAGGGGTGGGAGGGAAGATCTGGATAGAGAAGAAAGTTAGAAATAAATTGTCTACAAGAATCTAGGGAAAAACTGACAAGAAACAACTGTCTTGGACATCAAATAGTGCAAAGGCAAACATTAGGCTGAGCGAAAATCAGGCTGAAACCTTATGAAGGATTGTCTGAACTCAAAAAAGTCTTGTGAGAAAGGAAAAAAGAATATAAGATGCAGGATGACTGCAGCAAGAACAGCAT
The DNA here is from genome assembly GCA_013398855.1 of Mohoua ochrocephala. Classification (NCBI taxonomy): domain Eukaryota; kingdom Metazoa; phylum Chordata; class Aves; order Passeriformes; family Acanthizidae; genus Mohoua; species Mohoua ochrocephala. The sequence goes on from VZTA01018966.1 coordinate 61,202, forward strand.
AAACTAAAATTAGGCAGATATAAGCACAAAATCCCAAAGTCTGAAATTATTTCAGTTAATGACAAAGTCGATAGATATTTGTAACCCAGGAGGATTGAAATAGCCTTCCAGACAACAACAGCATCTTTGAGCACTAGATATATAGTGGTGGGATGAAATCCAGCTATTAAAAGAAGTTGTAAGGCTGGAGAAGGGAAATGAGAAAACATGCTGCAGATAAGGAATGTGTAATTTAAAAATAAAGAGACATGCCATCAGTATAACTCATTTACAGCTCAGGGAACTCCTAAAATTCAAACGGGGCCATAATGTTAGTTCATAAACCATCAAGGCAAGACAGGGACAAGCTGTGCTCCAAAACTCTGGTGCTCATCAAGCAATAACACACGCAGAAGCTTGTGTAATAGGTGGCTTTGGAGCTGGCGTGAAGAATTAAAACCCCTACAAAATGGTCTTGCCAGACTTCTACATTTCAGGGCTGGTATGTATTACATGACTTTATCTTCTAAAAATGGCAAAGAAAAGTTCTGAGTCTGATCCCGTTCTGGTGTACAACGCCACAGCTTATTTTGCTGTTACTAATAACTCTCAAGTGGCTTAAAAAAGAAAACATTAACAGAAGTTCTGAAGTTTTCTTGAGCCTGTCGCTTGAGGCTTCTTGACTCTGTAAAACTGTTCCCTCGCTGTGTCAGATGAGGGGAAAAAAATCTAATTCTTTGTTTTCCAGGGACAAGCTGTGCCATTTGTGGGTGAGGAAAATGAAGTGCTAAACAACTGAAGGCACTGCCACGATGAGGACAGGGAACCCATTTAATCAAGGAAATATATTAAACAAGATCAGCTCGTGCCATCGAATCGATATGCATGGTTTTGAAGTATTTAACAAAAAAAAAAAGCTGGTATGTAAATATTCAATCCTACTAGCAGGCTAGAATGGGAAGGTGGAGGAACTCCTCCAGTCCCCTGCAGTGTGTACAACATCTCACAGCTCCAGCAGAAAGCTGACTCACAGACCACAGCCAGGCTGCCTCTGCTACAGACATCACAGCTCCTCTTGCTGAAAATGAGTACTCCACAGCCCATGTGCTTCTTTTGAAGGAGAGGAAAAGATCTTTTTGCTGTTCTACAGGGTCCTTTGAGGGAGCACACATCCCCAAAACACAACTGCCACTCAAGGCTGGCTATAGGCAGAGCCCCAGCAGTACAGGAGAAGCTTCATTCCACGCACTCAGTAAAGAGAGCCTCAGCTTTGAGAAGTTCAACACACACCAAGATCAGCCTGCTCAATATAGCAAAGTCTTTTTTTCTCCCCTAAGGCAAGCAGTAAATATGTACTTAAAAATAAACACACACATAACTTACAGCTTTCATTACAGAGCTGCTTGTTATGCAGCACCCTGGTTAAAAACAGGATTGATGGGTGAAAGTTTTAGGCAAACTTCAAAGGGTAGATTAAACTGAAAGTTTGGGTCTAGAACATGATCTGCTGAGCTTTTGTTGTCACAGGTATGCCGGGGTGTGAAAGAAAAGAAACTTAACACCTCAGGCCGTTCTCCTGATACCATTTGCAACTTCACCATCTGCCTTCCTGATTACAGTTTTTGATAATTAAAAACAAAATTGTCTCTCCAGCATTGGCTTCGCTTCTCTGTACGGATTCACCCATATTTTATAGATATATATGTGCACATGCAGAAATACCATCCCTTCAGAAAAAAATACACCCACATATCTGTGCATCACCTTAACCACCGAGGAGTTAATAATAAGCCAGCTCAGTGAGTGTCAGGGAGAAGACCTCTGCCCAGTTGTCTGTGCCCTTTAAGTGGTGCCTTATCTGTTTTTCCACTCCCACCGAGTTATCAGCACAATTACAGATAATTATGTGCTCAAATACAGAGCCCAGCTGCTTTTTTCAACCTAGTTACAAGTTGAAATCATTAATCGATGTCACACACATTGGCATTGATCTCTCATGCATTATCCTCATTAATAAGTTTCTTCCTTTCTGAAGATAAAGAAATTAACTACCAGCCATCAATTATTCAGAAATACAAGTTCACCTTTAGACACGAACACAATGACACTTTCTGGGAAATGCTAAAAGGACCTGGGTCTAGCAGTTCATCTCAGCAATGCTGGATCATGGAAAAGCAATGCATTAATTCCATAGGCAGACACCAGTAAATAGAAAGGTCTAGCAAGGAAGCAGCATCAAGAATAGTCTGAAAATGTCAAACGACCCAACAACTCTTCTCCATTAGCAGCCAATTCTGAACCAAAACTGTTTGTCTTCCCATAGAACAGAATAAGGGTCAGAGGACCCTGATAAGCATTCTAAAAGAAAGCACAACTTTTCCTGGGTGTCGCTCAATTTATAGCTCAAAATTAATGAAATTGCAGAGACAGCTGTAACACGATGTTTAGTTGGCCTGGCTGTGTTTTGCCACACTTGGCTGAACAGCAGAAGGGGCAGCACCCGGCTCCTTGTGCTGGCTGGGTGGAACCTGCACCGGGAGAGGGGATCTTCCCTTTGGAAAACACCTGGTTTTGCTCAGTGGGGAAAGCTCTCAGTGCAGGCTTAGGTGGCAGGGACAGAGAAATCAGAGCCAGGCTAAAGGGAGCCCAGATCAGCAGCACTGCAGATCCACAGCCAGGCCTTGGAGGGGACAGAGAGGCTTTTCTGAGCACCAGGAATAGCTGGTGCAGCGTTTGCAGGAAGCCACTGCGCTGTTCGATGAGAGGACGGGGCTGACTCTGGAGGAACAGAGTGGGCACGGGCAGATTGCTCAGCCAACCTTTTATTTTTATTCAATATCTTTCGGGTCCCTCTGAGCCCTCGCTATTATCCAAAGTTTGCAGTTCTCACAGTGCCAGCTTTAAGTTATTGTCAAGACAAAGCACAACAGAGGGATGTCAGTGTCATTGCTGCCACCTTCTGACTCACTGGGACCTCAAGTGCATTTCCCTGCATGGAATATTTTCCCACTAATCCTGTTCTTTCTAATTGTTTCCAGAGCACTGAGCAAGTAAAACTCCTATTTTACCCAAGTTCCATCACATACCATGATACATTTCAAGTTCTAGTACTTGATGCTGCTCAATTTTCTCATTGGAAGCTTCCATGCAAGTTTAGCTTGATAGAAAATTAACCTGAATTAACACCACAAAAAAAGGGGATCTGGATTACATCTGCAGGTGTCCTGCACAACTTTCCAGAGGATTGCTGCCATTAAATGGGGTAGCAAGTGCCTTTTCATCAGCCACAAGAGACAGAACAGCTCCTCCAGGTAGGGGACATAAATTTCTTACTACCCAACTCAGACAGCTCACAGATTCCAATTGCAATAGGAAACCTCAGCAAAACATCTGAAAGTGATATTATATGTTTGTATCTATTGGGATTCAGAAATAGCTGCTGTATTTGACAGCTATAAAGAAGGCAGCATTCCAGTTAAAGATTACTCCAAGCACAATTTCTGGAACAGGCCATAGCATGAATGAATAAATGACTAATTCTAAAAATTTTTAGAAATAGTTTGAAATTTTTTTAGGGCTAGAAGGAAGAATAAACAACTATGACAAGTTTAACTCCAGCTGGAATATCTGAAAGTCATTTATTTCCCCCCCAAATACATCAAACTCAGTATGAGAAATCACAGCCACTTCTTCCACTGCCTCACTCTGTCTTCCCTCCCAGAAATTACAGAATCCTGATTTGGAAGTTAAGGTTCTACAAGATACATTTCACATAAAAAAAAAAAAATCCAGTATAAGCCATTCAGGTTAATCAATGGAAAATGGCAGAGTTGCCTCAGCCACTCCAACCTGAGCAACTTTGGAAAGCACAGTGTGTCAGAAAGGGAAAGCCAGAAACCCTCAGCCCTTCACCCACACGTGAACCTGCAGCAGGTTCTTCACTTCCATTCTGCAGGTATGAAAGCACAACCTGTCACCGCGTGGATGCACTCCAGAAGCACAGGACAGAGAAAAGTAGGAAAAATTCCTACATTGATGGGGTAGCCAAGCACTGGAATGGGCTGCCCAGGAAGTGCTGGAATCACCATCCCAGCAAGTGTTCCAAAACACCTACGGATGTGGCACTGAGGCCATGGAGTAGCTGAGCGTGATGGTGCTGCTGGGGTGACACAGTTGGGCTTGATGGTGTTTAAAGGTCATTTCCAGCCTCACTCAATCCTGTGACTGGAAGTTCTCTAGGAAGCACAAGAGGCCCTGAACATTAGGAATTACTTTAAAAGCAAACCAGTTCTGTTACAATTTATGACGACGTGCATTAGCTCAGAGTAAACCATAAATTGTTCCCTTATTCTCATGAGCTGTGCCCAGGGGATTTGAGCCCACATAAAGAAAGCAGCTGAACATTGGCAGGAGGTGGAAGCCTTTCTTCTTCCTGCACAGCACGGAACGCACCAGGCCCTGCAACGTGCCAATGAATTGTGACTTCAGAGTCACATCCATTCTGCACTCATCCAGGAGAACGTGGAAGTTCTCAGCAAACTGCACGGAAAGCTTGCAAATTCTACGGCTCCCATTTTTAATGGATTGCTCGTGAAGCTCATCTAATGAAATCTACCGAGAAATTTATAAGCTAACATAATGATAGAAAATATTTTTTGTTAGGAATTTACTGCAGCGTTACAGCCGAGCATAAACTTTATCAGTTATTAGGAAAATATAGAGTGCCGTAAAATAAAAGTAATTAGAATTACTGTATCTTCACTCTGCCCCCCTCAAAAAATATCGCTTAATTCCTCTTTAAGACATAGCCATTCATCAGGGTTCATTAAGGCCATATTTTCCTCCCAGTGCTGTGTCATTAACAGCCATTAGCAGAGGAGGCAGGAACACAGCGTCACACAGCAGAGCTTTACCAGTCTGGGAAACAAAGGAGCAATCTCCTCCTCAGGCCAACGAGGTGTTAGGGACTAAGGACTTGTAGGAAACAAAACCCCACCCACCCTTTCCTTCACTATTTAATTCAACTTTCCCTCCTCCTTTGACCATCCTATCCCCATGGCACAACCCATCTAAAAGTGTTTAGGTGAACAATTCACATTTGTGGACACCCTCAAAACTTGCACAAGGGTGCAAGGCCTTCCCCCCTGCATTTCCCACATGATGGTTCTTGATCTTCCCTATTCAAGAGTCTGAAACCTTCCATAAAGCCAAAACCAAAACTCCTGGTCCTGCCATTTCTGTGGCCAGCTCGTTTGGCCACTTGGACCAGAACAGACCCAAAGCCTGAGGGATGGAGGCAAGGACTGCTCACATTTCTCTTCTCCCACAAGCTGTAATCTGGGTTTGCCATAGTCAGCACCATCAGCAGATGCAAGATACCCTACAGCAAGGACTTGCCTTTCTGTGGCAGTGTGAATTCCCCCCTGAATTCCTAGAGCTGTCCTAAATTCAGCTTTTAGAAATAAAACTCAATAGCTGACAGCTGGCCAGAGTCACAGAATCCCAGAACAGTTTGGGTTGGAAAGAAACTTAAAGCTCATCTCATCCCACTCCCTGCCATGGGCAGGGACACCTTCCACTGTCCCAGGCTGCTCCAAGCCCTGTCCAACCTGGCCTTGGACACTTCCAGGGATCCAGGGGCAGCCACAGCTGCTCTGGGCACCCTGTGCCAGGGCCTCCCCACCCTCCCAGGGAGGAATTTCTTCACAATATTCAATCTAAATCTGATCTCTTTCAGTTTAAAGCCATTCCCCTTTGTCCTCTCACTCCAGGCCCTCATCCAGAGCCCCTCTCCAGCTCTCTTGGAGCCCCCCTTAAACAAAAGAAGGGGCTCTGAGGTCTTCTGCAGCCTTCTCTTCTTCAGGCTGAGCAGCCCCAGGCCTCACAGGAGAGGTGTTCCAGTCCTCAGAGCATCTTTGAGGCAGGAGCCTCCCTTCTCACAGCAGACCAGTGCCCATCAGATACAAAAATCTCTCAGTGGACCACTTGCAGTATTTTAAGACTGGACTTGATAAGGCTGTTGAGAGCTCCCTGTTTCAGACAAGTGTCACATGGATACATCTGTCTTTGCAGCTTCCTAAACAATCACATGAAGTGCCTTCGCCTGGGTAAGTGCTTGTAAAGCAATCAAGAACTGATATGATAACCAAATGTTTCTCTAATAGTAATTATGATTCTTTGAAAAAAACCCCACTCCTCTAACACTAATTTATTTTCTACTTGAAAGCCAATCTTGCTAGTTAGATATTCTCCTTCCTATCACAATCAGTAAATTATTAAAGAGCTGACCAGGCTTTGTTTTAAAATTATTCTCTTATGAAGCTCCCTGATATATTTACTCTGAATACTGAATGATTTTGAGGCCTCTAAGGACCCATGAATGATTTCTATTTACTACCTTTAGCAAAAAGCCTGTGTAATTAGCAGCAGGAATTTCACTTGAATCACAGCTACTGGTGATATTTCCGGCTCACTTACACAGAGTCTCTTGAAAATAAAAAAAAAGAGAAGGAAAAAAAAGAAGAAAAAACCCAAAACAACCAATAACACAAAAGCTCTAAGCTTTTGATGGCAGAAAACATTTTAGCCTGGGAAGTTACTAAGTGACTGTGCACTCAAAGATGTGTGAAGAATCAGTCCCCTACCAGGAACCTGGCAAGGCTCCCTGTGCCCGAACGCATCAGCTTCACCACCTGATAGAAAACAGCATTTGAGAGAGTTCTCTAAAAGCACCTCAACCTCATTTCCAGCCCTCCTGCTACGGCAGCGTGCGGCTATCACACTCCCACTCAGAGCAGGAGCACAAATTCTTCTGATTAGGTGCATGACATATCGGCACACCTAAACTTTTTAAAGCTTCTTTTTCAGCTAACATCTTTTTATACATATTCAAGCACCTTCTAATAACTGTGCTGAACAGAGCAGCATCATTATCTTCATTTTACAGACAGGAAAACAGACAGAGGGGTCAGATTCTCCCAACACACTGAAGAGGTGCAGAGGAGAGCTCGTTTTAGAGCTAAAACATGTAATTAATCCCGTGTTATCAGTATCCTTATGGCTCACAGCAGTCAAACAAAACCCATGGATGGAAAACTTAGTGAATAATCACAGTTTCCTTCCAAAAGCCCAGCTTTTAGTAAAAATATATGGAAAGGTTTCAAGCATTTGTTTAAACCAGCCTCAGACAGACTTCCCACGTGCTTGATTCACTCGCTGCAGCAGCGGGCTCGTGCAGCAGTCCTGCCACCTCCCAGGAGCAGCTTGTTCCAGAGCTGGATGCACAGCCTGGCTCCAAACCCCCCAGACCACCCAGCCTGCAGTGCCAAAATTGGCCTTCTATCAGCACTGAGCAAGAATTGCACTGAACCAGCTCTTTCTCCAAGGTTTCTCTGCTGAAAGAGCCATGCCCAGCTGGAATATCTCACTGAACAAAATCCATGAGAACCCCATGGAACAAGAGCCACGTAAATGAGCTAAATGGAGAACAAGGCTCCACAAATGCATTCAGAAATCAGTGTTTGCACAAAGGTTTGAGGATTCATTCAGTGTTTGTTGTGCCCTTTCCATTCCTGTAAGTAACCAAAGGCTGCGCTGCTGCCTGAAACCACCAAGTCCTGAGCCCAGGGGGCTGACACAACTCTGCCACCAGTTTTGGTGGATGCAAGACTGAATTCAGACTGGGCACTGAAACAGGACACAGCATCCTCAGCTAAGATTTCACCTCACCTTTGATTGAAAAAGAACCGGCCTACAACCAACTCTCCAGCCAGCCCTCACACATAGAAAATGAATGTCAGACACCATTGTACTAAAATCAAGATCATAAAAACCCACCCCAAAAAAAACCCCACAAGCCCAATCCACTCTACACCACACCAACAAAATCCACTTTGATACGCAATTAAGTCTCAAACCATAGTTTAGATTTTTATAGGATTGGGATATTTAGAGGCGCTTTTTTTTTGTTTTAAAATCAAAATACCATAAATCAAATTCACATTGGTATAGCACCACCAAATTCTACTTCACCAGAAGGAAAAAAAAAATTGGTCCAGAAATTCTCAGGGTGAGAATTCTAGTTCAATACTCCATGTTTTTGTAGCTGCAGTAATTGCTTTGTGCTAGAGCCAGAAATAAACCTGTTCAGCGTGCAGTAAAAGCAATATCTTAACGAGGGAAATTGTAAAAGCACAACTTCCAAAATCTACGTAATCAGGGAAATCTCACTCGGGAAGGGTTTCCTAACTGCAATACAGGTCCAAGTGGCTCCCAGTCAGGAAGTGTTTCACCTCACCCTTGTTGCTTGGGCCAGGAATGGATCTCCCCTCCTTTAGCCCCCTAACCAGACCTGCCACTGGGGAAACGGGGAAAGAACAACGTGCAGGTGATGTAGCCCAGCACTTCCCTGTACATGACACCCCCATTACACCATCTCATAGCCTCCCAAAGCTCTGGTTAATACTGTTGAAGTTTCCCTTACATGACAGGTGAACTATTTTTAGCCCTAAAGCTTAGGCAAGGCAAAGATTAAATTTCACTGTCCATGTTGTACAGCAACAAAACAGCTCATACAAGGCAGAAGTCTTCAGCTCTGCTTCCCTCTGCAGATAAACAGACAAGATTTCCTCTGAACTTGAGGGCACAACCATAGCAAAGTTTATAAAAATCCAGTTCACTCAGCGAGAACATCAAATTAAGCACTCCCAGTGATCACAAGCTGGTACAACCTGAGCTCTCTGCAATACCTACTATTTCCCCCCTCCAAATCCCAAATAACCATGTCCCTGAAAATAAGAAGCACACAGCATCAGGCCTAGAACACAATCCAGTTCTGTCTCGCACACGTTTTGTGCTCCATGGTGTTGGATACACAATTCCACCTCAGCACCAAAACCTGACAATTTCAAGAAGCGGATTGTTACAATTTTGTAAGAAATACCAAAGGCAGTTTCTCCCAGAAAGTCAAGAGCACTTACAGATATATTCATGACACTTAGAAAAAAGAAATCAGGCTGGGAGTTTAAAGAGACTCAAAGGTAGCATTAAGCTTCCAATAAATCCCAGTGAATTTAAAATTAATTCCCTTGGGTGACACTAGGAAAAAAAAATTTTAAAAAGTTGATTTGCTCTAAAATAAGCATCAGATTTCATTGGCTAAATCACAGGTGGCTCACATGCAGTAGGTCAGTCACAGAGCTGCACCAATGCTCAGTTGTCTGAGCAGGATTGTCCTTATCACCTCTGATAGGGTTAACATGGAGCCAGCATTCCTCACAGCAGGAGATGGGAAACAGAGACTGTTCCAAACTAAGAGAGGACAGTCAATGGACACGAGACTGTAAAATGGAGAATAACTGATAGAACAACCAAAAAGCACCAGGGAAAACCCAGCAGAAGAGCTAAGTATGACAAAGAGTTGTTGTTTTAAAGCGTAATGAGATTTTTATCGTTGGCGTGGACCCGTTGCTGCAGAAGAAGGGCAAAATTATTAATAATGAGAGAAAAGTTCAATAAATATTTCTGGTTTACATCTTGAGCAAAGGAGGAGGATATACTTGCATCACTTGAGAAAGACAAAGTACTTCATGCTGCAGCTGCAATCAAGAGCAACTCAAAGGATAACAACAGGAACTCACTGAAAGCACCCTGGGACATGGCTGACATGCTGGTGCTAATTTTAATACATCTCTGAAGACTGATAACATCATACCAATATCCATGTAAGGCAAGGGAAGTGACTCAGCTGCACAAAAACTGGTTTGCTCTGGGCTAAATCTTAGGCAAAAAAGGAAAAAACGTGTCCAGCTACGTAACTGCGGGAAAATGATGGGATAGGAATTTATAGAAGGTTGGGTCCATCCCCCTTGACCGAGTTGACCTTGACAGATGTGAGGTTTTGAGTGCTTTAAGGTGTTTGATTTAATAATGCACATAATTCCCTAACAGAGACAGTAAGCTATGAGGAAATGAAAACAGAGTAAGCAATAGGGAGCTGATTGCTCCTCAGTGGCTGTCAGGAGCTGTGATCAGGGTTGTGTCCTGAGTTCTCCAGCAAGGCACAGCTCAGTGCCTCAGCTATCACCACGTTTATCCCTGCTCTAGGGTAAAGCTGAACACCTTGACCACAAGTGGTGAACTGTGAGATGCTGATCAGCGAGGTCTGTCCCACCCAGCAGCCTGGAGGGCTTCCACAGGCACAAATCCAATCCCACAGCAGGTACTTCAGTGCAATTCCAGCCAGGGCTGCTTTGGAAAGGGCAGGAATACTTCTGGAATGGGAAATTTTGGTAAGGAGAGAAGTCAAGAGGGATTAATGGTTCATCCTGCTCAGTAACAACAGCAGTAATAAAACACAGAACAGTAATAAAGCACGAATGACCTGTGCAATTTTAAAGCAAAAAGGCCTTTCAGGATTTACGAAACAGGAACAGCAGCTCTTCCCACCACTGCAAACGACAGAACAGAGCGATGCTGGTGTGTTGGAAACCAATATTCGCAGAGACAATCGAAAAAAACGTAACAAGAAGTCACACTGCTGTGGAAAGCACCAGAATATTTGTTTTAGGGCCAGAAAGTGTCTCACAACAGAGAGTAAGCAAGAGATCACTCTGGTTATTTTATCAAAAAGATTGAAAGGGACTTGATTGTAAGCGTGTCCTTGGGGATAAGATGCCAGCTCCTAAAGAGCTTCTTAATATAATAGAGAACAACATAACAAGAAGCAGCGTCTGGCAAGGCTAAACCAGACAAGTTGAAAAACTTGGCAACTTTTCTCCTCTGCCCAACCACAATGAGAGGGAAAAAAAAAGATGTAAACCACAAAACCTCAGGAACATTATTTCCACCACCACCACCCTTAATAAAACAGTTCTACCACATGAAGCAGTGAAATAATCACTGGGGATGCTGAAGGCCAAACTCACATGGCTGAACTCTCAAACATGGCATTATTGCTGAATTTATAAAGATACCTGTCTGCTGAAACAGTGCCACAAAAACAACAGCGTGAGAGGTATCGCCTCGATTAACAAAGGTCATTTCCAGATAAGCTTCTCTTAAGAAGCCAACCCATAGGCAGAATTTAAAGATCCCGTTTTTCTCTTCTCTGCCAGTTTGTAAACACACACTCCTTTGCCTTCCTCTGCCCAGCATGCAGCTCTTTCAGAAGCCAAACAAAGAGGAGCCCGTGACATTTCTACACCTTCCTGAAGACATATTTTATCCAGCTAATACCAGCCCAGTGGGAAGGCTCCCCAGAACTGGCAGGTGATAAAGAGCAATCAGAACATGAAATCTCACTCCTCAGCGCTCACCTGGCTCACTGCAGTGCCTGCACAGCTCTGCTTCCCCTCAGCCCATCTCCCCCAAAGCCAGCTCAGCTTTCTGGGAGCTGAGGATCTGTCCTGACGGCTTCAACTGAGCCCACGGAACAGATGTTTAGCTCACTTAGGTCTGTTACATCTTCCAGGCAGGTCTTGTTTTAATTTACAGGATATTTTTTGAGTCTTTCATAGCAGCTTTCATCTGAAAGGCTCAAGAAAATTGCAAGCCCTGAAAAAGCACAGAGATATCTATTCATGTACCTTTGTTTCCCAAATTCCCTCTATTCAAACCAGGACTGAGGAAAGAGATTGCAATTTTAGGAATACATTTTGGTAGAATACAAGCTACTCTCACCAGAATTGAGCCTTGATCAATCAATCAATCCTTCCTCTCTCTCTCTCAGCCTTCAGCTGTGATGTTGCACAAACCAAGTTCCAAGTAGGAGCAAGTCATTAATACCAGCAAGAACCTACTGCTTGCATTGAAGAAAGCTCCCAGAATGCCAGCACTGGCCTGCAGTGACTTTGTTCATTCCTAAAAAGTCTCTAAAAACAGAGTGAAAACACCTGAGCCTGCACCTGTAAGGCCCCTGCTTCCAACAGAGCTGGAATCACAAGTGATGAGCGATTTGCAGGGTCATGCAAGCAGGAGTTTCCCACTGGTGCTTTGTAGAGCTCTCCAGACGCAAAGAATATTTCAAATGCATCCCTGAACCACAGTTTAACGCAGCTGCTATCACAGGCACTGCTACTGCAAGAGGTTACAGGATACAGAAGTTAAAATAAATGGCAAATTAGTGACAAATGTGAGAATAGTCCCCGTGGCAGCTCAGCCACTTAGACTTGAATATGATACACTTCAGTGCATAGTCCAGGGAAATAAAAAAGTATGTGAATTCTTTTTAGGCCTCCATAAAAATCCACTGCTCTTTCAACAGCTACTCACCTCACCAGGGGTACTGGAAGTTCTGCTTTGCCATTAGCCATGTAAGCCACCCAAATTAACAGTAATTGACTTAGAAAAGCCAATTTACATTTCTAATTGCTCTAGGAAGCAAATTTGCACCTTGGTCAGTACTTGACTGATCCCATTTCCTCTAAAAATTTGTATTTCAGACACACTCACCACTCCCTGCACCCCGAGCAAAGCTGCTGTGAATGAAAGCACTCATTTCAAACCTTCTTGTACCCAGAGCTGTGCCTGAGGTCAGCAAATTGAGGGACACTCCTTTAAAACCGCTTATCTTGTCCCGAAACTTGAAAGATGTTCTATAAACTATTGAATTAGAGGAGGACAAGACAGGCAATTATTCTCAGATTAACTCCAGCCACCCCTAACTTTTGCTGACTTCCTGAACTCAAGGCTAATCTGATTGAATCCACAGTGATGGATTTACACAGTCCCACCAACAAGGGCACACGGGGCCCTTCCAGAGCGAGTTGTTCCTTCTGGAAAACCCAGTAATGGGCACCGTGCACCATTTGCTTCTCCCAGGTCACCCCTATGCCAACCAAAAAAACCCAGTCAGCAAGTACAGGATTTGGGGGTTACAACAGTAAAACAGCAATGCTGGAGTGAACCCAGAGAGCAGGGAGAGACAACTCTCTGTGGAACCTGGACAAGACTCTGGGCTCCACCAGAGCTGCTGTATCTTTAATTATTTTCCCCATATAAAAAGCAGCAAGATAAGTCATCAGTTAAAACTGGCAGAGCTTATAAAAAGCAAAAGTACATTAAAATATAAATTATAAGGACAATGAAAATATATCGTGCATGGTATGGAATCATTCGGCATCCTTAAAAAAAATCATCTAAATAAGCTTCAGGAACGCTGAAGAGTTACAACTCAATGTAATCCATAAAGAGACATTAAGTTAGTTGAGCTTACAGTCTGTGAAGAAAGCAGTTAAGATTCCCAGGCTCTTATCCAGCACAAACAGTGCTGCCCCATAGACTTATTTTTGCCTGGAAAAAAAAATTTTAAAAAAAATCTATAGTTTCTTTCCTCACCAATGAAGAAAACATTAAAGAAAATGGTCAAACAGTTAATCTATTAAAGAGGCATCTAAATACTTGAAACAGATAAATCTGACAAGTATGAGGATTTTTTTAAATGGTTAGAGGGAAATAAGGCTTGGTTTGAGAAAAAAAAAAAGTCATTAGGAAGTGTTGATATTTCAAGACACTCGATTTATGCAAGAAAATTAAAAGGAAAAACTGAAGGCTGCCTTAAAGCAACAAAGGAGGAAGCGTGCAGCAGGCTGTCACTGAGACTTTCAAGTCCCTTTTATCCCAGATGCAGCACGAACACAGCCAAGCAGCTGCTGGCTGTGGGATGGGGTGGAGGCATCATCCCCCTCACACATTTGAAGGGCACAAACACACAGCCAGCAACTGCAGGGCAGCCACTCCGCTCCCTGCTCCGCCAGTTAATTACGGCGTTAATAAAGCTGATCTATCGAGTGATACCAGGATAGTGTGACCCAGTTCAGACACAGACACCCATCTGGATAATTCAGTGTGCAGGTCCACACGTGTTAAAGACAGAGAACAAAGAAACTCGTGGGCAGCTCCTTGCCATGCAGGACATGGTGCCCACCACACTTGGTTCAGATGTGCTAATAGGGAGCTGAGCTCTGTGCTGGCCATCTCTGCCCTGGCTTCAGGCTAAATTACACTCGCAATGGCATTTGCAGAATTAAAGCACTAAAAGGGTACTTACATCTTCTGCTTTAATTTCTGTCTTGCCTAACTTCAGAAGACGCAAAGGAGAATAATCCAGCAGCACAGTGCAGCCTGCATTAGTCAGGGTCTGGGCAATTAGCATCTTTAATAAAAACTGCTCGAGGATAAGGTATATTTGGAGGCAAAAAAAAAAAATTAAATTATCTAATTTTGATATGCTCTGGATTCAAAGTAAAGCTTCCTGCTGTCTTCAAAGCATCACTGAATGTCAGCAAGAAGAGAAAAGTATCACTGTGTCTCTTGGTACAACATTCATTTATTACCATCCATTCACTCAAAAATGTCAGTGTTGTTCCACCCTCCCATTCCTCCTCATCTCCTTTGCACCCCTCACTCCAAAAAAAAATATGGCCTTTCCTAATGAACCTGGTGTTATTTTTCTACTTCTGGAGACTTAAATAAGGCAGAGTCCTGTAGCATCCTGCAGTGCAATGGAAAAAACACGCACCAGCGTGCATGCATACATTACAGAAAACAGGGGGGGTCTAATACAGAAGTCTTTAGGAGTGTTAGATTTATTCCTATTGCAGCATAAAAGCAAAAAATTCCATTGTGTTTCTAACAGATAGCACCACTTAGACCTGGTAATGTAAATCCCACCACCATGGAATGGCAATTACAGAGCTGCACAGGCTCCCCCAGCTGCCAGGGCCACCACCATGCCCGAGTCCAGCAACAGAGGAGTGTGGCAGGTATTCCAAACTCCAGGGCTTGGAAAATTTACTGAATCTATTCCAGCTACTGAATTGTCATCAAGAGCTCTGTCAGCCCGATGACGTTCATCAGATCAGTCTGATCTGACAAATCTATATATTATCCTTTCCCTTTTCTTCTGCTAGCAGAGGAATATGAGTAGAGATGGAGAGAGGACACACACAGATGGGCACATTTACTCCTGAGCTCCTCTAGTCCTACCCACAGCATCAAGAACAGGAAAAACAATAGTAAAAGGATTGTAACAGAAATTCGAGCACATTCCAGTGAAGCAGCCCCAAATTCTGGTCCTGAACAACAATCCTGCTTTCTAGGAAGGGGAGGAAGAAATGAGAATTATGATACATAATTGGTATGGTGTGATAGGGCCAGGATCACACCTTGCTCACCCCTCCTGCTGTTCAGACAGGTTTATTATGAAGGAGTGGCTTGTTGATTGGCAGTGCTCTTTTGAAACGGTGACAAATGACACTAAGACCATTTTTTTAGTGGCCTAAGAAGTCAAATAACTTATCCAT
Source organism: Mohoua ochrocephala (assembly GCA_013398855.1). Classification (NCBI taxonomy): domain Eukaryota; kingdom Metazoa; phylum Chordata; class Aves; order Passeriformes; family Acanthizidae; genus Mohoua; species Mohoua ochrocephala. The sequence goes on from VZTA01018966.1 coordinate 76,483, forward strand.
TGGCAAAGGAGAGCAACTGATGGCTTTAAAAGAGTAAAAATCTACAGGTTTGGCTCCTGAGCACCACGAGTACCACGGCAACACAGCCAAGCAGCACCTTCCCCCACACTAGGGAGCAATGGAATCCTCATCCCTGCTGAAATCACAAGGGCCCCACTGGAAGATTAAAGGCTTCTCTGTGCCAAGCACCACTTCCTTCCCCAAAATGCTCAACTTACTACACGACAGAACAACTCCATGAAAAGCAAGCGGCGGGGAGAATCACAGGAGGATGATAACGATGTTTTCCCAGCTCATCTTAAGTTTTCATCATACATCAGAAAACTCTGCCAATGAAGTAGTAGCTGTATTTCAGCACCCAAGCTGTTCTCTAGCAGGATAGAATGCCTTCAAAAACACTTTACATATGCAAAACTCTGCATCAGGCATTTGCAAACAAGCAATATCTTGGGTTTTAGATTAAACTGTGTGGGTTTTATGGACTTGCCTGGACCGTGGGTGCCTGTAAACACCAAACCTTGCTCCACATACAACCAGTTTTTGAGATACGGAGACAGGAGACATCAGCACACTGCTCAAACCCCTGGGAGATAACACCCATGTGCACGTTCAGTTTGGCTGTAAGGATTTCTCGCAGAACTGAAAACCCAACCAAGGGAGGTTTTTCAACAAACATTTTTGATAATTGCATACATGGCAGGAAAAGATAAGAAGGGAGCATGAAAGCTGGCTGCATTTATCAGCAAGGACGAAACAGTTTGAAACGCTTCCAGTTATGGAAGTTCTACTGTAAGAACTTTGTCATTTCAATTTTTCTCGTACACTTTATGGTGCTCTACATTTCTGTGAATTCTTATCTCTTCAGCCCAATGCCACAGGCTACAGGTCTGGAACAAAGCCCAGTTCCCACTTTAGTCATCGCAGAGAAGGGAGGGAATGCATCTCATGTCACAGCAGAGCTAAGCGCTGCCACTTCCATCCTCAGAAGACTCTGCAGGATCTTCTGGCTCACCAAGCAAATGTGAATCCGAGGGGCATCTTCTTCCAGTGCTGCTGCCACTTCTTCCTCCATCATCACTGCTGTTTAATTTGTCTGAGGAACCCCAGCTGAGGAACAGGACAGTAGCACAGCAAGTTGCTGGCTGCCAACCAGAGAAAAACAGCTCTGCAGAGCTGACAAAAGCCCAGGGTCTGTCTCTTGCTCCTCCAGAATAATCCACTTCTGGCTGGCTGACAGAAGCCAGTGAGAATCCTCCACCACAAACCCCCATCTCTCCATAGAATGCGGGTGGTAACTCACACCAGGCTGGCTGCCCTCGTGTTTGCTGTTTGGTCAGATGCACTCAGTTTTAAGCAGCACCCTCGGTGGGGCTACAAGTTCAAAACTCGACAGGATCTGCTTGGCACCATTTCCTCTAAAGGCAGAATAATCAAGAGTCACGCTGCTTTATAGGCTAAAAATCCTAACAGACTTCCTCTGGGGGGCTTCAAATAAGTCCCCCCATATTCGGTTTCCTGACTACAGGAGAGGAAATAGGGCTGGCTTGGATTGGTCACACACGGCCTCCCCAGCAGCTATCGGGCTGCTGTCGTCAATGCCACCAGTTCCCGATGCACGGAATAAGGACAATTTCTCCAACACTTGATAAAGCCCTTGAGATCCAAGTGCTATTTTATTCATGTAAAGACATTTCATAAGCTTGGTGTGCATAGGCAAAGTTTTTCATCTCTTTACAGAGTTTGCTGCTTGCCACATTTAACTCGCACCACACACAACTCACCCCGGTCACCCTTTCAGGGGTGCAATCTGCAAGGAGCTAAAGCAGCAACTTGAAATAAAAGTAGCGTGAAACAATATTGAGGAGAAAGCAGCAAAGAACTGAATAAAGCGAGAGTCCTTGTAATGCCACAAAATTATAGTCTCACTCTTCAGCCTTTGTCTCCATGTTCCTGGGGAGAGTGGAGGCAAAGAAAATAATTGAATAAATGTCCTTCCTAAGATGTTTGCGGCACAACAAAAAGCCGGGCTTTAATGGCTCTGCTCACCCACGTGCAGCTCAGCTATTTCAGACCCTTCCAACCTGCACTGGCACTACACAATCACAACTCCAGCTCACTCCTGGTGTAAAAGCCCCAAGTTCAGGTCACAGATTAATGTGTGCCTTGCTGCTCCGTAGGTCCTGGAAGGCACCACATAAACCTAAGGAAAAGATCCAGGCTCAGGCAGGTGAGGAACTTTCCTTTCAGCCAGCCCAAAGCTAATAATTTTCCTACGAAGCAACGGCACTTCAAATTTTTCTTGACATTTTCATTTTCTGGTTATACACAGACAAAGCCACCTCTTTAGAGCTACACGGAAAATGTATTCAGGACATCAGAGCCGATTTTATGCGTGGCACTTTAGCACTGCAGCAATCATTACACTTAAGGACGTGCTATCAAGCAGCTTAATACCCCGTGTGTTATCCATCCCCACCTCCCACAGCCATCCCGGTGCAGGACCACAGCCAGTGTTTAACTGCCTAACGGGTCCCTCTGGGATGCTTACGGATTTCTCCCCAGCACAAAGTTCTTATTTCATCAACACAGTCCCTCCCTTTGCCATGGCTTGTGCTGTGCCTGCCAGCTGCCCCTTTGCTGGGAATCTCCAAACCTCTGCCCTAATTGGAGGCCACTCTTTAATGCCTGCCTGGTTTTCTGCCACTTTGTCCGATTTGTTGCTTTGTGAAGGTGTGGGGGTGACTCAGCCCCCACACCTTCTGTGGAGCCCTGGTGCACATCGGGCTCTGCCCCTTCAGTGGTGGGAACACTCCAAGGAGGAGATTCCCTGCTAAGTCAGGTGATCTCCCGACAACCCCCTGTTTGTTAGGTCCCAGTTGCATGTATTTTCCCCTTATGTTGAATATTTACTCCCTTGTTCCATATGTATTCTGTTCTGGAATCTTCGCCCCTGTTCAATGTCCTATTGGTTTATCCTTCCCTAATCCCTCCTCCCCCCTTCCCTATTTGTTACCCTGGTTGTCCCTCAGATATTTGCTGTTTTGTGATTGGTTGATTTGTACCCTTTATAACCCTGAACCCTCCTTGATTTTTGCTCTTCCTTGCCCCTGGACCCTCTGGAATAAACTCATTACTGGAACCCAAGCAGGGAGCCCTTCTCTCCTCCTTTGCCTCCGGCACCTCCCCAGCTGACACTCTGCGAGCCCCTTCCCCACTCGGGAAGGACAGCACAGCTCAAACAGCAGCCAGCTCCTGACAGCAGTGGCCGAGCCCTGTGGCCAGGGACGCTGCAGGACAGCCGCAGATTCCCTCCGAGAGGGGTGGCTCGAGGGAAATGACACGGTGTGAGGGAACAGTTTTGCCCCGTCCTCCGTGAGCAGCATTCCCTCAGCAGCCTGACACAAAGTCTATCCCATGATGTATTGGCCTCCAGCTCTGCTCCTCCATTTATATGCTTAATAATTCTATATTAGGGAGAAGTGACAATATAATCCTTGGTCCAATTTCACCATGACCACATTGAAAGTCAGTAAAGGTTTTTTAAAGCTTGTCCAGCATTTTAAAGACCAAAACACAACACTTGCTCTTAATAGCAGCTGCACAATCTAATTTGTGGCTGATGACATTGAACTAAATTCAGTAAAACCAGAATGTGAAGTGAGTTAGTCCATCAGGTGTTGGCGTGTCAGGAACTTTTGTAGGGTTTTTGCTTTGTGGTTTGTTTTCTTTTTAAAATTATGACTCTCAGCTTGTGCAATACTTGCAAAAGAGAGACATCTCAGAATACTGGTGCTACCTCCATGCAAAACATTGAGATTCCTGAATTCACATTCCTGACCTTTTCTTGACCAATTAAGCACACCATCGAGGGCACCGCTGCAGCACAAGCAGCCAGACCTGCTGGGAACCTGGCCTCCAGAGTGTTCTAGTTCTTTAAACACAGCCACAGTAATGAACATTAAATCCCACCCGCAGCCACAAATCCCACACCATTAACAGCAGCACCACATCCTTCAAGATACCAAGCACAAGCGTGAAGAGGAGCCGAAGTTTTGTCCCAGTTCCGAGGATGTTCCGACCCCGTTCCCAGGACAAATACCTTTACCAAATGTATATTCAGTCAACTTTACAGGTAATTCAAAAGCATCACAACCTTGAACGCCAAAATTTAAGGTAGGATGTGTTCCTTGGATGGATTATTCACCATCACTCCTTACATAGATGCACAGAATTTGTCATCTCCTGCCATGTTAATCCAGATAAGTGATCAGTGTCTCTTCTATGATTTATGCCATTTCTGTACTGGTCCCATTTGGCACCTAAGGGTCAGTTTTCCATGAGGACATGCTCCACCAAAGAATGGAGCCCTCTCCATTCTCCCCTCAAAGCAAGTATGCACCACAAAGGGCCAGCAGTACTTGGTGCTACTTAGAAGATGCCTAAATGAGGGTCATGACCTTTTAAACCCAAATACCACCTCCAACTTACACCCTATTGCACACTGAAAATATGGATCAGCAGGAAAGAATTATCCAATGAATAAGTTTTAGGAGGAAACACAAAACTAAAGAGCTGCAAGAAAAAACAGAAGGTAGCATGGACAGAGCTGAGAAATAGCCGGTCACAGAAGTGCAAGGCTTAAATTGTCTCATTAATGCTTAATAAAAAATAAATAAGGACAATCAGGACCCCTTGGTGGCCAGAAGAGGTGCACTTCAGAGTGCAGGGAACACGAGCAGTTCAGAAGCAGCTGCTGGAATCTGTGTTGCACATCAAAACAACATTAAGGCTGCTCCTGGGCTGCCCTTCTCATCAACCTGCTATTTGGAGAGGTGTCCCACATTTAATGCAGGGCTGGGAGATAACTGAGCACATCCTGGCTCATCTGTAATAAAAGAAGCTGCTGCTATGCCTTGCTTCTCCCTGTAGTGATCATAAGCCAGCACATAATCTCTGAGTGTTGGGGGTAGGGATCTGCTCAGTTCTCAATTAGGGGATTTTTTTCAGATTTCTGTAGGGGGAACGTGGCAACAACAGCAGGTTTGTACCAATTCTTTCCTATTTAGAAGTGTTCAAGAGATGACTTGGAAAAAAAAAAAAGAAAAAAACCACTAAAGTCTTCAAATTAAAAAAAAACTTCCCCCAAGGCAAAACATCCCATTTTGAGGTTCAGAATTCCTCCTACAGCTGAAACAATCAACATGAAATGCTCATCCTGCCATACAAAAAGAGTGAAGCTGTGCCAAGTGTACATTTTCCTGAGAAATAGATTCAGACAACACCGCGTCTCCTCCTGCTCATCCACACACCCGACCAGAGCTCCTTCACACAGAGAGCCAGGGGCTCAGACGTGCAGGACAGCAGCTCTGGGTACAAACAAAACATTTATACAGGTGTTCCACGGTTCAGATCAGGGACACTCCAGCCATAATGGAATAAGGAATGGCACAAAAAGGCCACTCCTGGAGCAGGCTGGGGGTGGGCAGCATGTAAAACTGACCTCTGGTGTCAGTGAGCACTGTGGCAGAGTTTCACTGCCAGGGCACAGCAGAGACACTGCATCCATGGAGAAATGCCACCTTGCAAAACTTCTCTCTGACTTCAGCTGGCAAATCCCTCCATTCGAACACGAAGAGGTTGCCCAAAAACTCAGGACAAACCAACTGCCCCCTCACTGGTTCCCTCAGAGGTGCTGGGGCCAGGCAGGTCACACCTCCCAAAGCACCAGCTCCAACCAATTCATTTCTTCCCCGTCTCCCATCTCCCCTTGGGGCAAGGACGAGCTTTTGAATTGTTTTCTTCCTCCCGCTTTCCTTTCATTCCATTCCACAACACAAATAACAACCTGCTACAAATAACAGCCTCCCTGCTCCGAGGCCACCACCGCATTCTCCCGCTGTCAGCACCAGGGCATATGTGCTCTTCAGCTTCCTCAAGTGCGCTATTCTGAGCCCTGCTAAGAAAAATCTATGACTTTACACCCTGTCTGAGCCTCAGCAGCAATCACTAACACTCTACATTTTCAAATTTAATCTCATTTCTGATTAAACTTTCCTCTCTGCCATTTGTAATCTCGCTTGGCGGTGTGCTTTGTGCAGCTCAGTATAAATATGTGCTTTAGAATTAAACTGGTTCAGCAATTTTGACAATGATTTCTTGGAAATTAAGCCGGGACAATTTGTTTGGTGGAAGTGGAATCATTTGAAACATATGACGGAAAGGCTGTAAAGTACTTTGTAATGTAGTGCACTAATAAATATCAGCAATTCACATCTCATTTCTGACTGGCTGTAGGGGTGTTAGGCAGAGGATGGTGACAATGTGGCATCCTCTGACCAAACGCAGAAACATTTCTGCCTCAACTATAAACTGCAAAGCAAAAGTCCGCACGGAGGTGACAAAGATCTCATCCCGAGGAATAACCTGATTAATAATAACAGTTTAAAACAGGGCTGAACAACCACAGGAAGAGATCTGCAGGCCAGGGTTAGACTCAAGAATGATGACCCCAACCTCATGCTACCCCATTGCTCGACACAAGGCCCTTGGACAACTACACTGGACCAGCTGAAAAATAATACAACTTTTTTAAAGCAGCCTGAAAACTTCAGGAACTCTCCTCCAGCCACCCCAAAGCCCATGGCAGCAGGAAGAGACACAAACAGCCTCAGCCATACAGCTCTTCCTGCCCCCAAACCCGAGGTCCCCAGGGCTGGGGCTCCCCGGGAAGCTCTGACACATCAGGGCTCAGGGGAGCTGTGAGACAGAGCTCTGCCTCATCCCTCACCAGGGACCACAATGCCAAAGCCATCAAGAGACTCCTCGGCCTGGGAACATAAAGATTTCATCACTCCCATGGGAAATAGTACACACATGATTAAATTTAAGGAAAATTCTTGCCAAATAACATCTTCCCAAGCCTTAAGATCTCCATGCCTGTCTTTGTGTGATATTTGTGCTAACTACTTCCTCAATTTCATGACTGCTTAGTTTTATAGCAACTTTTTCAGTCATTCCACCTAATTTTTAATTCTTAAGCAATTTAGCAAATGTTATTTTTGCTCCAAAACACTTTTCCTCCACTCTTCTTCCTCACAGGCTTTCAAACCCCCATTCTGTCTTCTCCCTTAAATTCTTCTGTTTCTTAGCCCTTAAGAATCTCCTCGTTCAGTCTCTTCTTCACAGCCTACTTTATTTCTCCATGTTCTCAGTCACCCCCAGACACTTCTCTGGTGGCCTGACCCTACCACATCCTGACTCATCTCAGAATAAACAAACAACTCTCTCCATCTCAGCATTCGCTCAGATACATCCTGCAAAGCTCACAGCACAACACCCTGACAGACATCACTTCTCTGCAGTGCTCATCACCAAATACTTTATATCCACTTCCAGGAACCATCACTCATCTTAGATTTGTTTCCAATAGGAATTAACATAGCAGGGTCCGAGCAATTAACTCAGGACCTAAGGAATGCACTGGGTGAACCTGCACGGGGTGGTGTGCATGCCATGAAAGATGGGAAAGGAGGAGCGGGATGATGGGCCAGAGGAGGTGCAAGCTGCCAACAGCTTCACCTGGCAGGCTCAATGTCCAAAGCAAATCTCAGCACAAACCCTCCCACTGCCTTTTCCGAGTGCTTACATACGTGGGGCTCCCTGCTCTCCAAATGAATCAGCAGCACTCGTGGGTAAAGGAAGGAAAAAATATAGGGCAATAGCTGAGCATTCAGTGCAGCAGATGGAGGCAACAATGCTCCATCCCCCAAAACAGCTATCACAAAACCAACATATTCCCTGGGTGATGATCCCAAAGGTCCTCCTCCTCCTTTCCCCAGCCTCCTGGCAGCATCCCCGTGCTGAATACACAGGGCAATATATTCCCCAAGTCCCTACACGTATCCTCTCCCACTCATCTGCAATATTGATGCAAAGCAAGGTGGTCTGCTCAGCAAAAACCAGTCAGGCACGGAAACCCTCAGCACTGTTCTCCGGGACTTCAAACGGGAGGAAATCCTCAGATCTACTGTAAATACTTCCTTTAAAATGTTTCCAAACTGTCACTGCCCCGTGACACAGACTTTTAAACACACCCAGCCATTGATACCAGGGATCTTCTTCCCTGTGTCATTCAAGGCTGAACTTCCATTCCTAAATAGAGCCTCAAAAAACTCAAGAAAAGGTGCATCCCTAATGAATATTGAAACACTCAGGTTTTTATTCTCCACTTATCTCTGCTCTGGTGGTCTACTGATCTAGATATTTAACAATCTCTTCTAGCACAGCCAAATTGCAATTTCTCTCCACATAATTAATCCAAGGTACTGCCGGACTAAGTAAAACAAAGGGACTAATTTAATCCTAGCGGAAATTCCCCCAGAATTAGTATACTTAGAGTGTTATCGAACCTGTATTACCACTTTTTTCCATTTTTTTCTTTCAGTACTACTGAAGGACTTCTTCATTAGCTTTTAACGATAAATATATACAATAAACAAATCTTGGCTTTTTGCTGCGGTAGCCATTTTCATCGACAGCAAGAAGAATTCAATTTAATTGAAATTATCTGCGGAAAACACCCATTCTGAACTAGCTGAGCTGGTATCAAGCCCGATTATACTCCCCACACACGGTCACCCAGTTAAACCAGCCATCTCCCCACATCTTCATAAACACGGGGTGTTTATGAAGCCCCCCTGTTCAGCTACACGCTCTGACTGCAGGCACGAGGAGATATTTTTCCAACTCTGTGAAGCAGCAGGAGGGACCACGACGGGGCCAACGCGCTAAGGAACATGTAGGAGGCAGCAATAACAAACTGACACAAAGAAACAAGGTTGTAGCTGGAACAAATGGAGCTGTGCGGAGAAGTTCAGGGGGTTTCTCTCCGCTCTAACGTGCCATCCCACCCACCACCAGACCCAGATATGCCGCCCGTCCCTCTGGCACGACCAAGCCATCCCTGTGCACAGGAGGCTCGGATCTGGGTTACCAGAGCTCTTCTGAAAAGTGCTTTTATTCCTCAGCAAGCACCAACGAGACCTCGCTTCCCGTTGGAAGCAATTACCCAGGATGAAGCTGGTTTCTGTACTGCCATTATCCAGCAGTGTTTTCTCACCAGACATCCTGAATTTTCGAGGGGTGCGAAACATTTACTGGGGCCGGCGTGAATACACTAAATTATGGCTTACCTAACAGCACCACCTCCTTCTAGCTTTCCACCTTCAGGCCAGATTTCTGTAATTTAGCAGTAACACCTCATCTAAGGCCTGAAAAGCTTTCAGCTGGCTGAGCAGAGGCAGCAAATAAAGAGCAGTAAGGCTGCAAACATAACCAAGCTGGGACTCAATTCAGAAAAACGGGGTAGGCTTTTGCTCTCCAAAACTCAGAGGCGCACACGGCAGACTTAAACAAGCTACATTTTAATTTGCTTTTCTACGTCCAGTCTAAGAGCAGTGGGAATTTAGTGCTCATTAGTCCGTGTCTGCTTTAGTCACACAAAGCACATTGTCCCTTTAGGAAATGGTCTGACTCTTGTTCACTCATTATTGTAAGAGAGAGGTCAGACAATCTCAATATCTCTCTGTGTCCCATAGCCACAGTGCACAATGAACAGAGCTGGGCTCTGAAAAGCATTAACTAATTTAGTGTTATCCCAAACTTTGCCTTGCGTTTCCCTTTCCCTGTGCCACAGGGGCTGAGGTTCACTCTCTGTCTGGGTTTCACTTGGTTTTCCCACTGTATGTTCCCACACTGAAACACCAACACCGGCTCAGGGTTGGGAACAAGCTCAAACACACATCCCAACCCTTATTTTGGTGCTCACATCCTGCCCTTAGGTCCATTGCTGTGCTGCCATGAGGAGCAGCAGTAATGCAGCTGTGGTGGCACAGATCACACACCAGCCAAAACTCTGCTTACAGCCTGACAACCAACCCCTGGGTGCATCTCCATTCCACCCTGGGACTGTAGCCCCAACATTTCCAGCTCCCCCATGTGGATCAAACCCCTCTCATGTTGTGTTTAATCAGAGGAGAACAGAAACAAGGATTTTCTGATAGGAAAGTGAGTTAAGTACCTTGGCTCTCCTGTCTGGCAAATGGCCCTCTCTGCCTGTGTGCAGAACTCAGGACTTCTGTTTACCCATTGATTTTTAAATAACATTTCCCAACCTGGATGCACAGAATAGCTCCCTGTAAATCTTCCTGCTGATGCCTTCCTGAGGCAGCCAACAGCCTGAACCAACAGCACTACCAGGGGCTGTGACCTTCTCCATCCATCTTAATTAGGTATTAACTTCAAAAGGCTTTTTGCTACACAGCTCCCGCCAGCATCAAACAAAAAGACAAACACCAGCCTTGAGTCGTCAAAAATGTAATTACAGGGTCTCTTGGAGAGGTGGCTCTGCCTGCTTCTCTGGTTTTCACTCCAGGAATTTATAGCAGGGAAACAGCACTTTAGCAATACTTAGAAGAGCCCTACAATGAGAAAATACACCGAGAGACACTTGCACAAAGTACAGCTTTATTTACCTCAACAGCCCTATCAGAAGCACTCACATGGCTTTTTTAGTGCTCTCCCACCCAGATTTTCTCAGCACAGGTAGGGACAGCCCGTGCAGACCCTGCAGCCCAGCCTGCTGGCACCCATCGATCTGTTTAATTACCCACCTTGGGACGAAGCAAAGGATTCAGGAGGAAATGCCTTCTCAGACAAAGTCACAAGGCACTCCAGAGCACACGATTGCCTTTGCCACAGGAGTTCCTCACACGCTACCCACAGCCCCTGCACCTCACACACCAGAGATGCAAAGTGGCAGCAGGTGCCGAAATGCAGCGAGGAGCTCCTGCCAAACCTGTAGCACCCAAGGTACCTTAATCCATGTACGAAGTAACTCATCTACCTTGCGTTCTGCCTTAGGGAAGCTGTGCTAATAAATAATCTTTAAAAAATAATTAAATTGAAAAAATCTTAAGCACGCTCTGCAGGTGTGGTTTGGTTCACCCACAAACTGCTGTGACAATATCAGAGCTCTGCTCCTGCAGACACAGACTTAAAAAACCAACAAAACAAACCAAAAAATGGAAACCTTGAAAAATCAGGACTGGGAAGTTGCCTCCTGATACACCACACCTGATCCAGGAGCAGATCAAAGTGCAGCCACAGGGAGCAAGACCAGAACCAATCACCCAGGAACCACCTCAGCACTTAGGGCTCTTCAGAGGCCGCATTTTGACACAGGAACATTTGGAGATGGGAATAACCAGTTGAACATTGTTATTCCTGGACTCCTTTTTGCCTTGATGGGGCATAAGAGGGGAACACACAACTCTTTTTCCAGCCCAACAGCTCACCAGGGGTTTCTCCCCAGCATCGATATTTGTCTGATGTATATTTCTGTCTGATGTAACAACTCCTCTTTCTCTTTCCACAGGCTCCTTGAATCTGAAGAGCAGTCAAAACTCCAAGGACAGAGGCATTACCAGTTTTCCTGTTGTTAGGACAAAGCTAAACAACCACATTTAGCAAGAAATCTCGATTTGGATTACATCTGCATCCCTCCACCTCTTACCCACAGGAGCTCGAGCATTGGTACAACAGCGCTGAATAAAATTATTGTTTTCTGACAAATGGAGTCGAGGCAGCACGATGTGCTGTAACCCACACAACAGAACACTGACATTTATGTTTACAACTGAGAAATAGCTCTGCTCCACAGAGAGGCATTCAGGACTAAAACTTCCAAATAAAACACATCCTTGCCTCAAATCTATGAGTATTTCCTATGCTAATACATTAACCAAAGTTGTTTATATTACATGAAGCAGAGATTTCAATGTGAGTCACAAGAAATCCTCATTTTTCTTTCACCTGATGACTTCAGAAAGCAAACTGATGTCACATGAACAGCAATAAAAACATTGGAAGCAGGCAATTCATCACTGCAGCAAAGTGTTAAATAATAAGCTTCCCCCATACCTGTTTTCTCCTCTTTTAATTTTAAAAAATTTCTTGCTACTTGGAGTTATTTTGAAGCCATGTCTGTTTATTCTTCTGCCAAGTTGTTGAAATACTTTTAGCAGAGACAACAAAAGGAAATAAATTATTTCACAGAAAACAGAATAAGAGCATTTAATGTTATAGTGAAAGCCAAATCAACTGTTCCTATAATAAATCTTTAATCCCCTGAAAATGTTCTCTTACAATGGCAGCACATCGAAGCAAGGAAGCGACACGGCTCGAGCCATTCAGCTGACGGTGCAGCAGAAGAACCATTCATGTCTGACACAATGGCTGCAACTCCTGGCTCCAAATGGGCAGGCACAAAATAAATGGGAGTGCAGTGGCAGGAGCGTCACCTGCAGCCATCGGTGCCTCGAGGTTAAGAGCACTCCCTGTCCAAGTCTCCTGTGTAACAACATCAGGGTGGATCACGGGCACTCCAAAGGCTTCCAGGTGGTGAAGAGCAGGGTCCAAGGGCTGCTCAGTGCACCCTGTGTTCTGCTCTGCTCTGAGGAAGTGTCACCCAGCACAGAAGGCACAGCTGGCACTGTGCTGCTGTCAACAAAGTTATTTAAACCCTCCCTTCATCCCTCAGAGGCAAAAGAATCCTCTGGTGTGAACTCTTGTTCCTCTCAGTGCTTTGACCACCATGCAACTGTCCACGGGATAAAAATATTCTCCATTTCCCCCTTGTCCTGCAGTGCCCTTCAGGAGCCAAGTGCTGCTGCAATCATCACCTGGTGCTCTCTGCAGGTAAACCCCGAGTGCCTCACCAGGTGCCACCTGGAGCCACCAGCCCGCCCTCCCTCTCTGTGTGTGTTGCTGCCCAGCTCCTCCTGGGGGTTACAAAGCCCAGAATTTGGGTCCAAAAAGGCTCTTGGTGCATCTGTGTCAGGAGGGGTTCTATGTCCATGCTCCTGGGCAAAAAAACCTTCTGCCACACCTCAGGTTAAAATGCCTGTAGCCCTCAGAGGTGTCCAGAGACAGAATCATTGAACCATGGGATGGGTTGGGTTGGGAGGGACCTTAAAGCCCATCCCATCCCACTCCTGCCATGGGCAGGGACACCTTCCCCTGTCCCAGGCTGCTCCAAGCCCTGTCCAACCTGGCCTGGGACACTGCCAGGGATCCAGGGGCAGCCACAGCTTCTCTGGGCACCCTGTGCCAGGGCCTCCCCACCCTCACAGGGAACAATTCCCCTTCTCTACGTCAAACCTAAATTTCTCCTCTTTCAGGCTGAACAGGGTTTGGTTTCAGTTTGACTTCTTCAGGTTTTGTGGAATTCTTTCAGGTGGCCAAATTCAATTTAACAAATTGAAAGGCATTAATATAATTCATCTGGCTGTTCAGCAATTCTTATCGAAACCCTAATCTCCAGTGATAACAGTAACCAGCTTCTCAGATGAAAATACAAGAGGTCTGTTGAGGGGGGTTCATGGCTTTTTTTGGGAGTTTTCTTGTTTGGGGGATGAGGGGTTTTTGTCGTTGATGGGTTCATGTTTGTTTTTTGGTAGAAGGCAAAAAAATAAATTCACAGCCATTAATATCCGGGAAACTGGAAGTTAAATTTACCTAAAAAATGTCAGTCTCACCTCTTATGGGTAGGATGAACAAAGGGTCAGGTCACTGTATCAGTCTTTATTTCTTGTTTTAAGAAACCTCAATCACAACTGAGCTGCTTACTGAGGCCTTGCCAAGCTGTCACAAGGGCTTTTAGTGCCAGGCTGAGCAGGATGTGCAAAGAAAAAAGCCCAGTGTGATCTAATCACCAAGAGGCTGGAAAAGATGATTTTCAGCCTGCACCAAACACTACTTGATTTTATTTGACCATTTTCCACAAACCAAATCAATATCTCAGAGCAGGGAAATCAATCAATGCACAAAACTTTTTCCATCATTGTGCTAAAGGAAGGGAATGCACAGGAAAAAGCTTTCTCCATGTCAGAGCAAGTGCTGGGTCAAAAGGAGCTCACGGTGAAGGCAAAGCCACGTGCAGAGGGTTAAGTGCCCTTCCCAAATACAACAAAACTTCTCAGTCCAACCCCATTTCGAGGGGTGGGGTGGCAGAAAACCATCAATGACACCTCCTGCAAGTCATTTCTGTGGGAAAACCGTACCACATTAAAAATACTGAAATATGCTAGGTTAGTTATGTTCTTTGGCCAGGCACCTTCCCCTCTCAGAATTCCTCTCATTTATTCAATTTCACAGGCCATTTGAGTTTTCCATCTTCATTTTCATGTTTGTTTTCTTTTAATTAAAAAAAAAAAAGGCAGCTTTGTTTTTTCATGCATTTTAAGAACTGAAGTTGTTGAAGCCGTCCTTTGTTATCTGCATATTTTCTGACAGAAGAATAAAAAGCTTTCCAGATGAGTATTACTGACTTATAAATTAAAACAAAAGAAAAAAAGTGTTTGTTTTTAGAGCTAGGAGACACCCTGTTCCTCTGTCGGTGCTGACCTTGATGAATATGAAGTAAGTTGATTGCTTGCCAATACATTTTACTTTCTGGGAGGAAAATGAAGCTGCTTCACCTGAGATCTTGGTTGGCATCATTTTGATGCTGACAAAAAACTACCCCAACAGTTCCAGGGATCTTAAAAATCACAGATTTTTGGGCAAATCCTCTTTGCTCAACCCACGAGGCACCACCCAGCAGGCAGTGGGTGGTGAACACGTTGAAAACAGAGCAGAAATCCTCAATAACAGCACAGCTCTGACTGACAAACCCATAGGACAACCAGCACTCAGTAACAGGTCCACAAACCATCATTGTCTCACCAAACACATCCTTCCCCACCTCAAACACTGCACAGCTGCCTCCAGGAGGAAAAGAGGGAGCAAAGACACACTTGCTGTGATCTTTGGAACACCTTTTCCAACCCTGACAGGTGTTCAGGTTCATTTCCTTTGGTATGGAAAGCCTGTCAGTCCTCACTACAAAACCGTGTCTTTCAACACATTTTGCTCATCTCAGAGAAGTCCAGGCTTCCCCTGGGATAAGCCACCTTATTTATAACACTTAACCTTGATTATCCCTGTCCTGCTGTCCACATGGGAGGTGTTCACCTCACCATCAGTTCCTTCCTCCAGCCACACAGACACTAACTCACGGTGCAAACAGCAAGTCACGTCTGCACAGAGCAGAGGAACCACCTCCGATGAAACATTCATTCATTCATAGTTTTACCATCCCTATGTGCCAAGTCATATCCATCAATCATCCGTGCTGATTCATTCAGCAAATTCTTCTGCTCAGGCACACTGTCCTCAATTTCAGACATGTTCAGCTCTCAGCACTCTCTGCAGGTGTAGAACAGTCCCCCTTTTCCAGGATTTTACCTTGAAACCCTCCATGTGGGTCTGTGTCTCAGTGGTTGCTCAATACAGCAAACTTCCTTTATAAATGCCTGGCTGGAAGCCAAGGATTCCTGGAGCCCTGGCTCCAACCTATTTGTAAAGCTTTCCCCAAAAGTAGTTTTAGTTTCTTGTTACCAGACTTTGTCTTTGGCCCAGGACTATCAGACTCAGCAATTTGTTTCTTCTGTCATTCCCAAATCCTCTCACCAGGGACCAGCTCGTGGCTTATCCTCTGCTGGCACACAGCTCTGCACTCACCAGGGTGCTCGGCTTTGCTCTGCAGCCCTGGAAAGGGCATTGCTTCATTTCAACAAGGGAAGTCCCCACACCAACACTTATAAACCCCCCTTCACTGGAGTCCACCTTCTTCCAAGGCAAACTGCCTTGTTTTCCTTTCACTTCCAGGTACTTCACATGAATTTGAAAATCCAAAGTTTTGGCTTTGACAAGCATCCAATTTTGAGGCTTTTATAGCACTGGGCCACTCACAGCTTCAACAGGTTGGTGGCAGATGATCACTGAAACCTTGGGACACTGCAAACTCCCCTTAGGAACCCAAGCACCTCTTTTAAGGGGCACTTTTAGCTAATTAAATCCTTGCTGTCTATTCATAAGCCTTGCACAAGATTTTTTGGCTTGTGCTGCGACAAATTTCTGCAGTTCTCGGGGCACGAAGTTGCTTTCTGCCAGCAATCACCTCTAAATTTTCATTATTAATGCCACAGACAGGTCTATCCTGCAGCACACCCCGTAATGAGATTTGTGCTGCTACTCTTTAAATAAACTCCCCTGCACACAGAGCCTCAGTCTCCCCTCTTCTCCTCACCTGGAACCAAACTTGAGGCATCCCTCAGTGCAGCCTGTCTGTGCAGGCACTGCTCTCGAGATCCTTCACAGGTCTGTGTTTTCATCTCCTGATTTCTGGGGTTGCTGCACTTCTGAAAGAGGGAACTGCTTTTATTGCCAGACATCCCGAGGAAAAGCTCATTTCTGTTTGTCATTATTTCCTCCTCAAGAAACCCGAGAATAAAGCAGCAGGTGATTTCCCACTCCTGTTAACCATCCCACCACAGGTACACTGCAAACAGGATCCTCCCGGAGCTGGGGTTTCCTCATTACCAGCATTGGTTCATTGGGCTATTGATCACACTACAAAAGCAAAAAAGATCACATTCCCCTTCCCTCCCTTCCCAGACCATATGGCATCACTTCAGCATCCTGATCATCCCTTCCTATTCATCAGATCTCATCCATGCAACCCTTCAATTCCCACCCAATCCATGAATTTGGCCTCAGAACAGCGCCTGGAATTAGCAGCTTTATCCCATCCATCAGACTGGCAGGGCTGCCAGCGAGCGAACATAAAGGCAGGGGCAGCGTGGCTCGTTAGCAGAGCACACACAGTTGCTGGGAGCATCTCAGAGATGAAAAGAACCATTTCAAGCATCACATCCATTCAAAAATAAACAACAAGAAAGGCAGCAGTACAGCTTGTCAGATGAAGCTGATTACAAATCAAGCACATTCAGAGACCCAGGTCACAACATTTGGGTTCATTAGTAAGAAAACATTAAACAAGCAATGGCATTTGCTTTTTATTGGCAGCAGAGTTGAAAACCAGCTTCTGAGTTTTTTGCTTTGGTATAGATCCCTGATAAAAAGGATCTATTCATGTTCTGTCTGCTTTCAAATGATACCAAAAAATATTTTGCCTTTTCTAAATCAGATTTCAAAACCCGATTATCTCAGTTTTAGCCACAGGATCAAAGTCAAGTAAATGTTTAAATAATGAACAAGAATTTACTTGGATAGCCAGCAGATTATTCTGTATTACAGTTCAGCCCAGAATAGACTTCAACCTCAAAACCACTATTTTTTAAAAAATCATCCTTGAATCCCAGTACCAGCAAGCAGTTCATTTAAATGTAGTAATTCTGAGAATCATTTCAGCTTTGATTACCAGGAAGACAGAAATATGGAGAGAGGTGTCAGAGTAGCAGCTTAAGGGCATCCAGTCTACAGAAACAGGAGAGAGTTCTCTAGGAAGACTTGCCATTATCCCTAAGAAAATACATTTCAACCTCCCTGGAGTCTTGTTCTTCCTCCTCACATCTGTCTTAGAAGTCCGAGTTTAGAAGCAGTGCCAGTGATAAATGAGATTTCCCCTCTGCAAGTCCTGTTCCTCCCTGAGCAGTTACATAAATCCAACAAAGGAGATGCTGCTCCCCCTGCCACCCCAAGGTTTTAGAGCTGGGGAGGGGGAGAACAAGAGACAGACAAAAGAGATGAAATTATAGAAGCTTACTGTGCTCACCCTAAACCATTGGGCTGCATTATTTCTGGCAAAATCTCCCCATCTAGGGGACACTTCCCACTTTATAACCATTTACAAAGCAATTCATAGTGTCTCGAAAAGCTCTCATAGGAAAGAAGGGACAGTATGAAAAGCACAGAACATTGTTTAATGAGGAAAAAATTAAACTACTTTTCTATTTTTTTTTTCAAGTCTGTTTCTAAAAATAGAAATAGAAACAAATTGGAGATTTGTTGCATTTAAATTCCAGTTTGCTACTCACCACGCAGCATTTGCCTTTCTATTGGAATAGCTTTTTCTTCTACGCTTCCCAAACCCAGGTATTGGCCCTTCTCTGCAGGGCTGCAATGTCTCCAGTCATGTCCTCACCTTCCCTGAAGGATCTTACCTTTCTCTGGGGACCTGCTAACATTCCTCAGGGAGATGGGAAACCAAATCTAACAGCGCCCAACTCCACCTGCACCGAATAAAGGGATGGTGAGGGAGAAGGGAAAAACCCACCAGTGGGACAGCACACCTTGCAACAGATCAGCACAGGGACTCCTGCCTGAGTTCAGAAACTTTTTTTCAAGTTATAAGTGAGTAAGTTTATAATTATTTCTTTATTGTGTGTCAGAAATTCCTTCTCCAGCACCATTCAGGAATTGGTTACTACCAAGAGGGATGTTCTCCATCAGTTACCTGCGCCCTTCACTTGAGAGGGAGAAGGAAAAAGGGCTCCCAGTGCAGGCACAAAGATAAAAATGTGTGCCCAGGACATAAAACCTCTGCCTGCTGCAAACTGGACTGAGACACCAAACTTCTCACCCAGGCCATTGGGCACTGCCCAATTCCAACCTTCCACTGCTCTACCAGCCTTGGAGAAGCTCAGCTTGATAACCCAGAGAGACAAATTTTGTTTGACCAACAAGAACGAGACAAACACTGTTTCAAAAAACAAGAGTTGCCAGCCCAGACGAGTTGCTAATGAGCAGCTGTCCTATTAAATTTTGAAAACATAAGAGATTCCTCCCAGTACAACACTTGAGGATTTCTTTTAAAAATAAACACCAGAAAATTTAAATTACTTGTTGGCAAACACACACAGATATGTGTCAGGATCCACATCCTGGTATGGAAGGGAGGGAGATTTCTTGCCCTTCATTCCCAGCCTTAAACTGCAATTGCCTACATGGGAACTTTACACCTTTCCTGGAAGTTGCCCTTTCAATAATCCTTGGTATAACAGATGGGGCCCACAGGTAATTAACTCAGACTTTTCACAGCCTGAAAGCTAGACAGGTTTGTCAAAATGATTTTTATTCTTACAGTTTATTATCTTGTTGTGAAGATTTTTATGAGAAAAAGATTAAATCACCACCCTGATGTGTGCATTTCATTAAGCCTCTAATCCTTAAAGAGTCACTAACACAGCTCACCATTGAAAAGCATTAAATCATTGTTCAGTCATATTGACCAAAATAATCTCCTAATTATTTCAGAGAGGAGCAGAGCACCAGAGATGCGCTGTAAATTATACCTCAAAATGTGCAAAACAAAAGGAATAGAAAGGCAACTTTGATTACTTTTGGTATGTTTAAGTATGGGAAGGTGAGAAATACACCTCTGCTGAGCAACTTACTGGGGTAGGTGGGATTTTAAGTGGTTCAGGATTTGGATGGGGCGTGGAACAAGTCCCAGCTGCAGCAGATCAGCCCCTGCCACCGCAGTGTCAGGAGAACCACAACGAGCAATGAGTTCCAGGTGAGGATCATTCAGCAAATTCAACCAGCTCCTGCAAACAATGCCCCAAAAGCACAGCCAGTCTGAAAGAAAAATGAATTGCCAACCACAGGGCTGATAATAGAGCTTGCATTAATTGGAAATGGGTTTTTAATCTGGGTTTGCTACCCTAACTGGAAGCACACGTGAAGGGCACCATTCAAAGGTTGGACTTCATGATCTTGGGTGTCTTTTCCAACCTTACTGATTTCCTAAGGCTGGAACTCACTTCTGACTCCATCCCTTCCTTCTTCTCCCCCTTTAGGTGGACACAGAGGGGAGCTGCTGCCACCAGCAGAGCCCCAGACACACAAACATCATTTTCCTCTCTTCCTATATCAGGTGATGCTCCCACAGCTTCCCAAAGGTTTTTCCTGCCATGCACTGAAGACCTGCTGAAGCCTCAAGAAGAGGGAGCAGCTATCACAACCAATGCAAGGAGGAATCCAGCAAGGAGAGCCATGACCAATACAGCTTTATATTCCATGTGAAATTTATTACACCCTCTGTAACTGCAGCCATAAATCTTTCAAGAAGAGCTTGCTTCTAAAGCTTGATTTCCAGTATAATATTTGCAATTTAAACACCCAATGGACCAATAATAATTCACTGTCAACCTTTATAAACCCTTTTGAATAACTTGCATTCTCATTACTAGAAAGATCATCAGAAATGAAGGAAAAAAAACACCAAGCAGACTTAGAAGGAAGAAGAAATCCCTCAAGTCAAAACATGAGTTCAAAGGATAACTTCTACATTTTTTGTATTTTTTTTAAACCAACTTTCTGTTTTATCATGACTAATAAGGCTCAGAATCACCTTCCCAGCTAAATAGCCGTGGGAGGATTCATGGTGAGGCACAGCTTTCAGGTAGATGCACCCAGATCCCTGAGAGGAGTGAAGTTTAAAAGAAAAACAACGTTTTTCCTTTGAGCAAACACTAAATAGACACAGCTGTGAAAGACAGGAAACAAACACAGCAGAACTACGAGGGGATTTTGAAAGAGGCCTCTTTCCTATCACTATTTTTCCCCCATACAAGGTCTTTGCAGGTTTGCTTTCATTAGAGAATCTCAGAATGTTTTGAGGGGCCTTAAAGATCAGCCAGTTCCAACCCCTTGCCACGAGCAGGAAAAATCCAGGTTAACAAATTTCTGTGTTGTTGCCAACTCCACACAGTCCCCACAGCTCCTGGAAGAGCCCTTGATGAGCTTCATCTCAGCAGCCACGCTCCTCAGCCCACTCTGAGCCCCAGTCTGGAGCCTCCTCTGCCCACCTGTGCAAAGCATCACCTCCCTTCATGCACCAGGGGCTTTCCTCTGCCTCAAAAACCCCCCCCAGCACCCCTCTTCCCAAAACCCCCAGCCAGCACCACAAAATGAGAGTCAGGGAAACTCTCTCCCAGGGGCTTCGAACACCCCAGCTCCCACAGAAGCTGGCAGGATTTATTTGGGGTGGTGGACAGAGGGATTTCATTTGAAGAATAGGAAGTCTGTGATGATCAAAAGATGTTATTTTTAAAAATATTTTTACCTTGTTCTCTATGCTTTAGACCCCACTGGACTCTGCTGCAGACTGGATTTTCTCTTTAATTAACCAAGCTGACCTGGAGTAAGTTAGACTTATGCTTAATTTCCTTCCAGCACTCTTTTCTTTTGATAAAATTAAAAGCATGGAAGGGCAAATACCGCTGGGCACTTGCCCACAAGCCAGCATCAAAGGTAGAGAGGGCTGTATAGGATCAGGAATCCTCACAGCTCTGAGGCAAACTTGCCTAGACCTCCCCCTTAGTGCAGGGCACCACAAAAGACTAAACCAGCTTTTGAGCTGAAAGAGTCATGTTTTAGCAGCACAGAAGTCAGACTAATTAATTTTTTTTTTTTTTACAACAGCAAAAGCACAAAACACCAAATGAAAAACCAGAATTCAAAAAGCTTTGAGATATTTCTGCAGCAGCTTACCCTGTCCAGCCAGGTGAGTCCTCCTCCTCCTGGGGCTCCTGCGGTGCCACAGAACCAGCACAGCCCCCCTCGGCTCCCTGGGAATTTATTGTTTCCATCATCACAAACACCTGGCTCCCTGCTCTCACCTGGGCTCAATTCCCTCTCCACTTCCCTCCCCTTCTCTGCACGTTGCAAGCTGCCTCCCCCAGCGCTGCTCAGCTGCCTCCTATAACCCCACCTGAGCACTCCTAAACAACACGAGCAAGAGGAGCAAGAGGATTGATTTCTTTTTTTTTTTTTTAATCACAGGGATCAGAGAAACTCAGAAAAAAGCTTATAAATTAGGGAAACTATGAGCCTGATTTGTCTTTTGTATAATCCAGTGTTTTTATAACCACAACTGAAAGCTTCTGAGCTTCTCTATTAACTGGAAACCACAAGAAAGATGGGCCTTGAGATTGCTGCACCAGCCCTCCTCCCTCCAGCTGCTTCGGTTAACTCAGATTTCTAACAGAAAACATCCCAAATGCTCGTGGGATGGAGGACACCCTATGAAAGTGCTCTCCCAGTTGCATCCTGGAACATCATCTCACTCGAAAAGCCTCCGTGCTTAATTAACATCTCACCAGGCTTTTCTACACAACTGCATTAATTGGGACATAAATAGATAATAGAGGCCACTGCTTCCGTCTACAAAGCTTTGCACCCACTCACAGATTGTCCCTTTTTATTCACACAGACCTTTCAAAGCCAGCAAACCTGTGAGGTTTCCTCCTCCTTTCTCTGCTCTGGAGAATGACAAAGCAGGTGTTTCCCAGTCCTCAGATGCCTCTTTGTTGGCTTCATGGCACTGTGGGGATTTCCTGACTGTGCTTTTAGTTGTATTTTGAACAGAGTGGACAAACACGTGATCATTTATAAAAAAGAGGATTGATCACAGCTGCCAGAATGCCCATACTTTGCCATCTAAATTTATTCCTTGAAGCCCTGCCTCCTGGGAGAAAAATCCCTGCAAATGCAGGGTCACTCCCGACTTCCAGGACCTGTGAGTCTCTGTAGGACAGGGAGAGGTGGAGGTTCTGCAAGGAACTGGTCCAGATTCGCTCACTCTGCACTGAAACTCTCTCACTCCAACACCTTCCTGCAGGCTGAGCAACTCCCCCCAGACACAGATTTAGGTATCAGCAGGTAGCTAAAAGGCTGCTCACCGTGCTTCATTTGGCTTGCTGAGAGCTCTTCTGGAAAATGTGACTGATCACAGCGTCGTGCGGGGTGTGGTTTATTCTCCTCGTGCCGGTCACAGGAGGAGCACACAAATGCCAGTCGACACAACTGAGGTGCTGAAATGACTGAGTTTGCAGTGGGAAGCCTTCAGGAAGCAGCTTTCCATATTCCGCAGATATTTAAAAAAGGTCACTCAAAATATCCACCATTATTTCCAAGGCCTTTCTCACCTGGTTTTGAGTGGGTTCTTAGAAATTCCGCATTTTTTTTCTGGTTTGTGTAAAGGATAGCAAGAACGTCACCTTTTCTTTTCTCAATATCAAGCCTGGAGGAGAGAAGGTCATGTGGAGACCTCAGAGCAGCCTTCCGGTGTCCAGGGAAGCTGGAGATGGACCCTGCATCGGGAACTGCTGTGACAGGACGAGGGGGAAAGGGTTCAAACTGAAAGAGGTGAAATTTAGGTTAGATATTAAGAGGGAATTCTTTCCTGTGAGGGTGGGGAGGCCCTGGAACAGGGTGCCCAGAGAAGCTGTGGCTGCCCCATCCCTGGGATCCAGGGATCCAAGGCCAGGTTGGACAGGGCTTGGAGCAATGCAGGACAGTGGAAGGTGTCCCTGCCCATGGCAGGGGTGGGATGGATGATCTCTAAGGGTCCCTTCCAACCCAAACAATTCTGTGGTTCCATGTACCCAACAAGACAGGGACTGGAGTAACTCTCTCTGTTCCCACTTCCTGCTCAGTACACAAACTCAGTGCAAGAATGTGCCAGTGCAGGTTATAAACCATCAGTTTTTACATCTTGATTATTTCCTTACACTCTTTATTTCTTCAGACTTACCCAATTATGGTTTCTTTATTAAATTGTTTATTATTACAAGTTCTGCCCTTGAGCCCCCTGAATGAAGTGGCAAACCTCTCATTCACGTCCACAAACCTTGAATCAAGGCTGTGTGTTGCAAGAATTTATTTTCCCCTCAGCCATTGTGGGTACACCATTACTAATTTTAACTCTGGCCCACACCACTTGCAGTTGTCATATTTTTTCCAGAACCTTTTCTATTCAGCCATCCTGACACCAACACCAAGAAAAGCTGTGGCTGCCCCTGGATCCCTGGGAGTGTCCAAGGCCAGGTTGGATGAGGCCTGGAGCAACTTGGGACAGTGGAAGACATCCCTGCCATGGCAGGGGTGGAAGAAGATGATTTTTAAGGTCTTTTCCAACCCAAATCATTCTGGGATTCTCTGGTTGCATCCATCAGTTAAGAAGCCAAGTGCAGAGATTCCCCCCTCGGCACCTTTACACAGCCATGGCAGCTCCAGCTCTGCAATCAGGACTGGCCACATATTGCTCATTGCTAGCCCAGGGTCTGGCAGGGCAAGTGTGGAAGCAGTGAATTACCTGCTCCCCATGCAAAGAGAAAAATGTTTTCTCATTTAGCACGGATTCAATGTGCTTTTTGCCTCTTCGTAGCAGAAAATCCAGTTTCATAAAAGTTCGAGTTTAATATCAGCTGCAGGCCTTCAGGAGCTATTAGCTGATAATTCTCTGAGCTTTTGCCTTAGACTCCCTGACCAGCAGCACTGAAATTATCAAATCACAGCAAAATGATGGAAAACCTTTGCTGCGGCAATGAATTTCTCTCAGAATGGAGCTGGACACAGTTACTTACCTTCAGTATTCACACATGTTGGAGATCCTATCAGACAAATAAAGGGCCTGAGTCTCTTTTTAATACTGTTACAGAATAACCAATGTCAGCAGACCAACAATCCTTAAGACTCCTAAAAATTTTAGCATTTCTTTAAAAAAAACCCTCATACAAAACACCTAAAGTGCAAATATTTCTGTTGTGCAGCCTGGACATTGGTTTTCCAGCTGGGTGTTTGATGTGTAGGGAACCAATTCTGGGTGTTCTGTGTCCATGAAATGAGGTCTCCTGAACTCAAAAAGAAGGTAACATAATTCTCTTTTACTTTTCAGGACTGAAATTACATAACATTTTTTTTATCAAGATGTTTACGTAAAAATAAATCCTAAAAAAACCCCAGACAAACAAACGACCCCAACAAAACAAAAACAAAAACAAACAAAACAAAACCAAAAAAAACCCCACACCCAAATGCCTAGAATTGAAAAATGAGGAAATTCCTTAATTGAAATAATTCTTTATTGGCCCTAAATTTTACATACAGATTAAATTTGTGGAGTTTTACCAAAACAAAGGAAGAGCATCAGTGAAAAGTGGGTTAATTGTGTAGGATGAAATCAATGCAAATACCTTTCAGTCTAAAAGCTTCAACTAAATGTTACCCCAGATTTTTCCAGCTAGTCCACCTTCAGGAATTTTCCAGGCTGAAATAATGAAGTACCAAGACTATGTTTAGACAGAGAAGAGCAAAGGTGTAAGTTAAGCAGGAAAAGCAAACACTCACTGCTTTCTATTCATCCTCCAAGATGTTAAAAATAAGTTTTCCCTTCTTAATTTTGAGACGTAATCCTTAGAAGGCTCTGAAAACCATAAATCAAATTTCCAATATTATTTCTGCAGGCATTCAAGCAGCTTCTCTTGGCTCTTGCAGGGTGTTTATTAGCAGTGGACCAGCTCCCTGTTTGCCAATTCAAGGAGCACATGGAGAGCTGTTGGATCGTGTGCCACGAGGATTGGAAAGGGGGGACTCTAAAGAGACTTGGAAGCCAGGCAAATATTGAAGTTGGGCTTCGGGAAGCGGCCCTAAAACTGGAAGGTGTGGCTGTGAGCTGTGTGATTAGAAAATACAACAGGAGGCTGATTGCAGAGTATTTCTGCAAGACACACTCTGAGGCCATTTCCCAGCCTGGTCCCACCTGAAACCAGGACTGCTGGGATGGGCAGGGCTGAATATCCCGGGCCAAGGGGGAGCCAGAGCTCTGCCACAGCACTTTCTGTGTCCATTTCAGTCTCCCTGTGGCCACGCACAGAAAGTTCTCAGTGAGCTAAGTGCTGCTTTGCCCTGGTTGTTCAGCATATTTGGGGTTCAGGGGTTACTATTTCTACACATTTTCTCGTGCTTCCTGAATAGGTTTTGCTCACTGAATAGATTCCTGAGTAGGTTTTTGCTGCAATGCCAAGGCTTTGCCAAAATAAAACCCCTCACTAAAAGTTGTACTGAGCAAGAGATTCACTCACACAGGAAATCCTGTGTTTCCAGCATGGAAGAGACTCTGTGTTAAACACCCTGCTCAGAATGTTCTGCTTTGCAGTAGCATCAGTAAACACACGTGTCTATGATACATGTGGGCTTGTTCTGTTTGGGGTTTTTTATGGGGAGCAGGGATGTTCCTGGAGCAGGGATGTTCCTGGAGCTGAACGAAGGAGAAGCTGTGAAAAGGAAAGCCAAGACTGAATCCTATTTTTTCTTCTGCCAACACTCTCCTTTGGGTGCCTTTTTGCCAGGATGGCACTGGGAGTGGAGCCTGAGCAGGGCTGGTTTGCCAAACCAGAGATCCCTGCACCATCATCCCTCTGGAATGGCTGGCTGTGGATTGGCTCAGTTAAGGCTGTTTCAAACCTATAGTCTTAGAATCCAAGACTGGTTTGGGTGGGAAAGGATCCTAAAGTTCATCTCATCCCAACCCCCCTGTCATGAGCAAGGAACCTTCTGTTAGACTGGGCTGCTCCAAGCCCTGTCCAACCTGGCCTTGAGCAGAGGATGCCAAGATTTTTGTTTTATGATCGATGGCACCTCCTTCAGCATAAAACCTGACTTTACAAGGTCAGTTCATTTTAAAAAGTGTAAAAACACCCAGTCCTGGAGGCAGATGTTGGGACTGAGGAGCTGTGCCTGCTTTTCCCAGGGCTGCTCATCAGCCCGTGACGTCGTGCCAGAGGTGGCATCCCTTCTGCACCAGCACATCCCCAACTCCAAACGAGCTAAAGCAACCTTTAAATTGGTATGAGGAAGACCAAAAAAATCCCCCTTGGCAAGGCTGAAACAGATAAGCTTGCCGTGGGGAGAAGGAAGATGTTTGCTGGGTCTTAAGTTCCCCATCTTTTCCACACATTTACACGGTGACACCATTCTCAAATTGAAACCACACCTCTGGTCTGCTGCTTTTCCCTCTTCCTGAAATTCACACTGTGTCTGGACTGGATATCTGGATATATCTGGATCTATGTGGATATATCATGTATTATGGAGCATGAGGCTTATGAGGAGCAGCTGAGGACATTGGGGTTGTTTACCTTGGAGCAAAGGAGGCTCAGGGGGGTCCTCATCACCCTCTACAACCACCTGAGAGGAGGTCAGAGCCAGGCGGGGGATCCGTCTTTTCTCCCAAGTAACAAGCAACGAGACAAGAGGAAGCCGCCTCCAGTTGTATCAGGGGAGGTTCACGCTGGATGTTAGGAACAATTTCTTCATTGAAAAAATGGCCAAAATTTGGAACAAGGTGCCCAGGGCGGTGGTGGAGTCACAGTCTCTGGAACTGTTCAGAAAAACAAGCAGATGTGGCACTTCACGATATGGTTTGGTGAACACCGCAGTACTTGGCCAAAGTTTGGATGGGATGGTCTTGGAGACCTTTTCCAAGGTTAACAATTCCATGGACTATGGAGCTCTCTACACAGGTAAACAGAAGCCACTTCCTGGGGTACAGACATGGGAGTTACACGCGTTTATTTTGGAATGCACAGAGCACGTAGACGTAGATATGACTGATTACAACAACAAGACCAAAAAAATTCAAACTTAGTCATAAATTATAACAACAGTGCTGCCAACCAGCAGCATTTAAAAGTCACGAGTCAGCCCTCACAAAAACATGAGGTATTATCTTTCAGAAAAATAATATGTGTTCAGTTATTTATCTTCTGCTTTTCTGAGTTGCTAAAATGAATTTAAATCATCTTTTCAAGGCTTTGTTCTTAACCATGAAGTAGAAACTTACTTCTGGGGGGGGGAAAGAAAGCTGAATTTCTTGCTCTGGCAGAACTCCAGGAACCAGGACTTTAAGGGAAAAAGCCCAAACAAATATAACGTGTGAACCGTATTAAAACTGCAAGAGTTGGCAACACTTTGACATAATAGAGTATTTTTATGCCAAAACAACTGTGTGTGACAGGGATAAGCTTGGCCACTATCGCATTGCACTTCTCACTTCTCCCATTTAACTCTTTGCTGAAGCCCCAGCTCTCAGCCTGAGCTTTGAGCAGCTCTTTGTGGATGTGTTTTCTAAAGCAGGAGCTGCCGGAGCGCTCAGGGTCAAAGTCTGCCCTTGAGCAATGTCTGCAGAGTTGTATTTACAGATTGTACTAACGAGATATCAAAGCTCCAACACCAGAGATAGCTGAAAGTAATATGAAAAAAAAGCCTCTTGCTAAAAGAAAACTAATGTAGAAGGGTAGAGGGAAAATTCATTAGCTGGTGGTGCACAGAATAATGGGCTTTAGAGCCGATTCTTTGGGTCTTTCCAACACCAGCCGCTTTAGTAAATGGAAGTTGCAATATTTAGGAAAGAGTAATTCCAGTGGGAAATGTTTCCCAGTTCTCAAATCTGCACATCAGTAGCTGCACGTGGCCGCCTCCAGGTGCATTCCCTGCCGCCTTCCAGGATATGGGATTTGATCTCACCAGAGTCCCTGGAGTTTAATTAAAACGCTGAATTCCTGCTCCTGCCTCAGCTGGCTAAATGCAGGTTGTGTGTGTGGGGTGAGGAACACACTCCTCGAGGAGGACTTAGAAATGAT
Organism: Mohoua ochrocephala; assembly: GCA_013398855.1. NCBI lineage: Eukaryota > Metazoa > Chordata > Aves > Passeriformes > Acanthizidae > Mohoua > Mohoua ochrocephala. Next base: position 104,814 of record VZTA01018966.1, read on the forward strand.
GGAAGGGACTGTGCCCACTCCACGTTGTTTCATTTACTCACGCCCCACTTGTCGCCTGGTGAGACGTCCCTGACCATCAGAAGGCAAAATGGGATCCCTCTTCTTCCCCATAACTACTTTCCCTGTCTCCTCTCCAGTTCCTGGGCATCTCTCCCAAAGCTAGGACCATAACTGGTACCCGCTCGGGGGTTTTGGGCCGTGATATTTGCAGTTTCTGTTCTTGGAGGTGATAGCAAAGCCGTGTTTTCCCTCAGGATGTTTCCATCCTGATGGCATCCAAATGATCGAGCATTTGCAATGAGCTGAGGCTCAGAGCAGGCAACAAATAAAAGCATGAAAATATGGTGTAAAAATTAACTTTTTAAAAAATCAGTCCTGGGTTGTCTGGGTTTTATAACTTCTAAAGGGTGTGAGGTTGATAATTCTGTATATTCTGGGTTCGTTGGGGTTTTTTTTGCAGAGACAGAAGAGCTGGCAAGTAAAAAACTTGTAGCAGCCTCCACAAAGCACCAGCAAAGCTTTTCTTCGCTCCTTTAAAATAAGCTAATGCAGTGAAACAAAGGCAAAAAAACCTATTTGGTCAAATAATTCCCTTGGCTGCAGCACAATCTTTTTTTTTTTTTTTGGTAGGAAAATCCAATGCTGTAAATAACTGGAATTTTATCAGCAGATTAAAGTAAACAAGCTCACTTTCTTCCCTGAAAGAAAATGAGCTAAAATATCATTGACAGATGGCAATCTGAGACTGGAATACTTTATTACAGGCTGATGACACCATTTTCTCTCTCATATTTACAAGTGTAAAAGGCAGGCACCTTTTAAACAGCTGAGTGGAAAGAACCTGCTTAGCCAAGTGCTGCTGTTTGGTTCATCCCCCCCCATCTCAGGCAAGAGAAAAATACTCACTGTAATGTCACAATAAATCTGATATTTATGAAAATGAGCCCGAGAGCCCCAGCCAGGCCAGGCACAGCTTCTCCCAAGGAAATTGAATCTTCCTGCACATCTCTCTCCATCAGTGCCCTGTCTCTGCTCCCGGACACAGCAGCCAGCAAAGCCCTGCAGCCCCTTTCCCAGCGCAGTCCCGCTGCCTCATTTGGTGTTTAAAGATCTTCTGAGAGACAAATAAACTGCTTTTTAATAGAGACCTGGGCAGCCGTGGAAGGTCGGAACCACAGTGACCCGTGGCACGTATGTCGCTACAGAAATTGTCATTCAGAGATGCATTTCATTCTTTCTCTCATTTCAGCTCTTGGGTGGCTGTACAACAGAGAGGAGAGAAACAGAATGAAAGGGAGAAGAGCTTCTTTTCAGCAGAGCTGTTGAAGCAAACAAGTTGCTGTAATCCTTTTGTCCAGCACTGACTCCTTTCCTACCCCCAATCTTTCAGGACCTTTGCCCATCTCACCCAACGTGACACGCTCCCGAGATATCAGTTCCTAAATTATACATTAAAACAGGGGGTCAGGGTTAGGAAATGCATCCCAGCAGCAGCTCAACTGAGCTGGAGCATCTTGAGTTCAGCTCCTGTCAGGCACCAGGGAATCCTCCCCAGGAGAGCCTGAGCCTGCCCCTCCTGAGCCACCAGAGCTGGTAGGACCTCAGGCCACCCTCCTTCCCCTGCTCACAAAAGCACAGAGGGACTGAAGAGGGGGGCGCAGGGACCTTGAACCACTCGTGAAATTTCGCTTTTCGCTTTTCAGCTTCAAACAGAAAGAAATATTTTGAAGTATGGTGGTAAATTAATGTGGTCGTGAACAAATGCGTGCATACATTAGTTTGTGTCTTGTGCCAATCACAGAGTCATAGAATGGTTTGGGTTGGAAGAGACTTTAAAGATCCTCCAGTTCCACCCCCTGCCATGGGCAGGGACACCTTCCACTAGCCCAGGTCCAGCCTGGCCTTGGACACTTCCAAGGATGGAGCAGCCACAGCTTCTCTGGGCACCCTGTGCCAGGGCCTCAGCACCCTCACTGGGAAGAATTTCTTCCTAATTTCTAATCTGAGTCAACTCTCATGAAGTTGTTAAACTCTAATTCCACAGGAGTTCCTGCAGAAAATTTAAAGTACTTTGCTGGAAGGGATGTGGTTGAACTAGCAAGCACAGCTTTACAGGCAACCAGCGAAGTCTCTAAGTCTCAATTAAATCAGGGGAAAAACTCACGGCTCTGTGGGATATTTCCTCCCTGGGTTTTTTAGCATCCTCACGTACAGCGATCCTTGGGGTGCCTCGCACCCCCGGCTGTACCGAGAGACTTCATGCAGGAGCTGTTCACAGCAGGAGATAATAGTGAGCAATTGAGGGCAAAAATCAGGTGGGATATGTAGGAAAAAAAGAGTTGCAGCTCTTAACTGACCAGACAGAGAAGGCTGGGAGGAAAGAGGGCAAGTCATTAAATCCAAATCTCGGCTGATAGAAGAAGATAGCTGTATCTTTCCTTACAGGAAGGAAATAAGTCAGTAAAACACATTTTCAGCACTGCTGCTGTGCAACCATTATTGCAATTATTTAGCAAAGAGATGGCTGAGTATATAAATACTGCACTGACTTTGATAATGGTTCTTTTAATTTGTATAGGTTCAACAGCACATTAAGGGCTGCGGGCACAATTATTCTCAAATGATAGATTCTCTTTCATGAAACCATATAGGGGATTTCTTCTGCTTTCTTCCCAAGGATAATAGAAAATAGCAGAAGCTTGACATCATAATAGAGTTCAAGTGCCTTAGCAGTATATCTGCTCTCCAAGAATTATAAAAAAGCTGCAGCTAATGTACTTTCCTGCGTGCATGGCACAGGCAGGCCCGTTTGGAGCGCTTGCAAATAAACAGACTGTTGCCTCTCTTGTCCATCAATCGAGGCAGCTCTCGGGATGATATAATGCCACGGATTCCAACCCAATCAGCTGCTATTGCCTAATTATACAAGCAAAACAAATCCAGACTGTTTAAGGTAGAAGGGGGAGGCGGGAGGGGGAACTGCCATAAAACACTGAGGGAGAGCTGTCTCCTCTTTTCAAACATGTAAAACCAAAGAGTTGTTTTCCCCTTAAACAGGAATGCAGCGGCCATGATTCCACAGACCTATTTACTTTTCTTTTCATAATGTGCCAGTCTGTATGCAATAAAGCTGTCAGGCACAGCTCGAGAGCAATAAATATGGGGAAAACTGTTATTTAACAGGCCAAGAATCATCTGTACAGTGTCACTGTGCATTCAGAGCAGTGCTCGCCTAAAAAGTCATTTTGCAAAATTACAATTTGTGTCACATCTATTTCCATCTCTCCTCCCGTTCCCTTTCCCTCGATTTTCTCAACGGGAGAAGGGAGATTTCTGCATCCCCGCCCTGCTGCTGCTGAAGGAGCAGGTGCCAAGGCTGCCCAGTGCAACAGGACAGGGGAGGAAAAGGAAAGGGCAGAAACCTGTAGGGGTCTGAATAAAACAGGGTGGGAAGCAGGATTGTTTCACCAGTCTCAGAACAGACATGTAAACCTAAAGATCCCATATGTTCAGAGATAAAGGGAATAAGAGACAAAACCCAGATGCACAAGACCCTGGATATGCATCTGCTTCAGCTACCACTCACAGAAAGTGTTCAGCTACCACCCCAGAAAGTGTCTGGGGGTCCCAGACAGAAAGGGAGAGAAAAAGTCTGAAATCTTGGACTTCTATATCCCACCACAGCCTGCAGGCTCAAGCACTTGTCGCTTCTTCAGGCCAATAAAAGCATGTATTTCTTTCTATAAGAAACACGAGCTTTTGCAGTGCCAGGTATGAAAATCTCATCAAGCCCATCTAAAGCATCACCTCAATATCTGATTCTTATTTGAAACAGCTCCTCTGAAAACACAGTTCCCCTTTCCGAGGTATTCCTCTCACAGCTCAGAGCCAAAATTGCTCCAAACAATTCCGATGTAATGATTTGTCTCCAGAGACCAGAGCCCCAGTGGATTTGTGGTGAAGACTCCCAGAGGTGCCAGTGACCCAACAAAGATCACTCTGAGCCAAAACACCCCAAGGAAGAGGAACGGTGACCAGAAAGATGTGTAAAAGAAATGAATTAGGGCTTTAACTCAGCGTCGAGTCATGTGAATGTGGTTTGTGGAAAGGAATAGGAATAAAATAATTATAGAGCTTCGATCTTCTGTCATGCTCCCACTACCACAGTGTGATTTGCTCTTTTGAGCAGCTACAGAAGGTTAAAACCCAGTGTAGCATCTGGCCAACCCCCTTTCATGAAAAGAAATGGATTCCTGAGAAATCCCATTGAATAATATCAGATTTATGAATGATATATGGGGGAAATAAGCAGGCAGCATGTAGATCTGAAACCAGCCACCAGCACTGCTCGGTTCAGGAATGATATTTATTTATGTACTGTGATTATCAAGTGATGGAATGACTGGGTGGGTTGTGTTATATCTGCAGTCACAGACAGCCAACTGTGTAGAGGGGCTGGAGATACATGACAATTGATTCAGGACTCTCACAGCCTCTTGGCATGCCTCTTTTGTTCTGGGAGCATCAGCAGCCCTATAAATAAGTTATTGATTTTAATTTGTGGGCAGAATATTGTTTAATCTCTGCAAATCACCTCCTGTTCCACTGTATAAAGTCAGCAGAAGGAAATAAAAGTATCGAATATCTGCTAAATTGCACCGGGTTAAAAATCTGCCATCAGTGACATTTTACCCTTCAAAACCAGCACTCTCCTAAATTGAGTTTCTTTTAATGGTGGCAGACGGCCCCTCCACAGAATGGCCCTGGAAAGACTGTGAGATTTCAGTGATATCTAATAAATCAAATAGTTTTGGCTTAGCTGTGGCTCATCTTGGGACATTCTGTGGGGTGTGGGGCAGCAGACGGGCTCACCATCACTGTGGGGGTCTCTGCAGTGGGAGGGGTTCTTTTGGACGAAGCAGAATGGTTCCACCCAAAGGAAGCTGTCTGGACAAGGGTTCTCTCTCTCCCTGATGCTTCTTCTTTTCCTCCCCTGGTGCTACACATTAAATCCCTAAAACACCGTGTCTCAAGTGACCAATGACCTGCCAGCCCCAGAGCATCGCAGTCCAGAAAATGTCTCCATCTCACCTCAATTCCAACACACAGTTTTCACTCTGCCGTGTTCATGCCTGATTTTGCCTCTTATTTGCAGTTTTGCCATGAACAGTGTTTGGAAGTCACTGCCCTGGGGAAGCTGAGGTGGTTTGTGACGGAGCTGTGACGGAGGTGCCCACAGGACAGCTGTCCCCACGGGAGTACACACACACACACCCCCCTCAGCCTTCCTCCATGGCCTTGCAAGCCCCCCATCATCACCCCTGACTCAGCCACCAGCCCTGCTGCCTGCAGGGGACAAGGGTCACCATGGCCTGTCACCTCAGAACAACCACAGAGTCACAGGCTGCTTTGGGTTGGAAGCGACCTCAGCGATCATCCACATCCAACCCCCTGCCATGGGCAGGGACACCTTCCGCTTCCTGGATGCTCAGAGCCCCATCCGACTCCTTCATGGGTTTCAAAAACCACATAAACCGGGTACTGACCCCACCTGTGTGGGGTTAACACACTCAGCCAGGTCATTCCAGTCTTAGCAGAAATCTGCGATTTGGTGCTGGGGTTTTGGTCTATACATCAATATTGTATATGGGAAGTGGAATCTATCACTTTTGGTCTATTGCATTTGCTTATTATTGCCTTTCACTTTGAGTCAAGATGGAATTGAAAACTGATACTTGGAAATTCCCACTGGAAATTCCCCAGCCTGTTTTTTTTCCAGCCACAGCGTCAGCTATTACGATACCACATTTTCAAGTAACCTTGCAATTCAGAAAAGTCCTGTTGAGAAAAGCGTTTTCAAATTAACCTTTGAAATTATGGCTGCTCATGGCCTTTCCCCACCCTGACTCACGGAGCAAAGCCTGTCTCCCCTGAAATCCCATTAAAAATGCCAGCCAAATAAACCCATTACAGCTATAACAGCTCAAATTAATGTCAACATGTCAGGACATATGTCTAATTTCAGTTTGGAGACTCGAAGATTGGAATTCTCATTACGGGCACCATCAGCTGTTTCCAAACAGCCTTCAGGTCTGGAGAGATTCATTTGAAATGAGGAACATCAAGGCAGACCTCCCAGAGCTGCTCAGATGGTGCATTAATTCCAGTCACTTGGCTACATCTGTGATTATCATCGCTGTGGATTCAATCATCCACTCAAACTTGCTACTGGTGCAGTTTCAGAGGCCTTTCCACACATCCTTCTTCTCCATGGGAGACAGCAAGGGAAAACATTGGCTGTGACCTTCGGGTGGGATTGATGGGGACAAGGACCTCGGCTAAATGAAGCGGGACACCGGCCCTGCCCGGCCCAGACGTGCAGGAGCTCTTACAGATCTGTGCCCATCTCCTGCTCTGGCCAGCTCAGCACAAAGGAACCTCTGACAAGGACTGAAATGAAACTGAAGATTGAAGTGAAAGTATCAAACCACTCCAAGTGTGTGTGTGCGCTTTGGTGAAGAGGTGGAGCACTCATCTGTGTGCATATCGACTCTGGGAACGAGAGAAGGAGGGCTGAGCTTGTGTTACAGCCCTGCTCAGGAACGTGTCAGTATCCAAACCCTTTGCATTGGTTGCTATATAAATGCAAGGCAGACAGACCTTTTCACAGATTTCCTGCCATTTAGCTCCGGATGACACAAAGGAGGGGAACAAACAGGAAGGGAGATGGATGGGAGTGATGTGAGATCACAGAGCTGTGCATACCCTAAGCATATGCACGACCTGATTCTTCAGACAGCATGCTTATAATCACTGCCTAATCTTTCCTCTTCTGTCTGTTCTGAATTTTATAGGTATTTTTAGCCAATTTCTCCCTCTTGATATGCAACTTCCAAAATGGAAATGAAAAAAAAAAATCACACTTGTCCCCTTATCCCATTGTATCTCACTACTTTCAGGAGAAACCTCGTTTTTTTTCTAGGGTTATACACATTTTATGCTTCTGAATATAGATTTCCAAATTTCTTACTGCTGAGCCTCTGTGTGCTCAGTTTGTTTTGTCAACTTCAAAAAACATTTTTTAAAAAAAAATTAAAATGACCTTTTGACAAAACTGAGACAGGAGTGTGGATTCCACTGTGTGCAAAACTTCGGGGACTCTGTCAAAACCAATATTTGTTGTTCTCAGCAACATTTCAGTTATTCAAGGCAAACCTGAGAAACGCTGACGAGTGCAAAAATCTCAGCTGAAACTTCAGTTGAAACTTCTCACAGTGAAGAAAAGCTTCTGCACAAATTCCAGAATAAAAACCATCAAGGCTCCTTCTGAACTCACACTGGAGGAAAGAATAACACACTGTGTGTTAGGAAAAAAGGGAATATCTAAAGCCTTCATCTAGACCGTTAACCACACTGGGAAACTGCTTAGATATGGACGTGGAGTTTGCTTGGGAGTAGGATAAGAAATCGTAGAATTACGGAATGATGGAATGGTTTGGGTTGGAGGGACCTTAAAGTTCATCTCATTCCACCCCCTGCCATGGGCAAGGACACCTCCCACTGTCCCAGGTGCTCCAAGCCCCGTCCAACCTGGCCTTGGACACTGCCAGGGATCCAGGGGCAGCCACAGCTGCTCTGGGCAATCTGTTCCCCACCAAACCTGGGAAACTGCCAGGAGCAGCTCCGAGCACGGCAGTGTGTGCACATACACATCTGTACACATCTGTATGCAAGAAATTTCCAACCCACTCGAGTCTTCATTTTCTCTCTTGCATTGGTTGGACTCTTTGGCTCCAGCTCTGCATTCCTGACGGGTGCTGTTTGCCCACTGGCCAGTCCGTGCCCAGGGGCACGTTCCAGCACAAACAAGCAGATTGAGCTGCATTCCATGCACTTGCATTGGCAATGCTCGGAGCAGGCTGGGGAGATTTAATTGGGTTTTAAGGAGAAATTACCCAGAATGTCTGGCTTTTTATTTTCTGAAGCAGCTCCAAAGGTTTCTTAAGAGCAAGTCAAGCCATCAGAGACAAATTAATGGGTAAGTTTCACGTGAGATGGTCAAAGTACATGATAAATGCAATTAATAAGGCACCAGATTAGATTTTGACATTCAATCTTGCACAGTAGATAGAGTGGGAAACTGTTCTGTGCCAGGAGCAGAGCAGCAAACAAGGGGCAGCCGTGGTGCTTCCCTTCCCTTTGCTCCTGGAGTTATCTCCAGGATGAGGACAGCTTTCCCTGGACACGCTGTCTTCTCTTGCCTCTGCCTTGCCCCAGCCCAGCTCCCTTGGCAGGGGCCTGGGAGGAAACTGCAGCCCAGCCTCCTCCTGCTCCTCTCCAAGCTTTTTCCACTTTCCCAGCAAGTTCTCCACAGCCAGAGGAAACAAAATATTATGGGGAAATTCCTGCTCTTCCCATCCAGGCAGTCCCAAACCGGAACTTCTCAAAACTTTTCCCCTTCTGCTGGGACTTTTTGCTCATGTCCTTTTTTCCTTCACAGATACTAATAAATCTAGTAGAAATAATTTCAGCTGAACATGAACTATTATGTTTACTGTGATCAGCAAATACTCCTCAGGTGAAAAGTAGGCTGAGGAAGAAAAGCAGGTGGAGGAGTAAAGCTGGCTGGAGGTGGAAGAATGGGGCAGCTGCCCAATTTTATGTTTTGTGCAAGGTAACCAGGAGTTTTGCATGTGTTCTACATGATCAGGGTAAAAAGGGTTGTGCTGGGTGTAAAGCTGCCCCGAGCACTTCAGCTGTGCACAGGTGCAGCATTTCCCTTCAAAATATTGCCCAGCCTCGGCAAGGGGCTGGAGGAAAGGCATCAGCAGGTTCTTTATCAGGGGAATTCACAGGCTGAGCTCCTCGAGCTGACTCTGACAGAGTCGGTGCCCGATGGAGAAGGGTGGACAGTTCCCAGCCCGGACCAGAGGCCCTGAGTCTGCCCTCCAATAATATCCAAAGCATAAATACACTTTTCGTGTTTCAGCATGAAATCCACTCCTGCAAACAGCATTTCAGATCTGCATTCAAAAATTTACCAACATTTCAAAGCTACTGAGAGTCACTGTAGTGTTTTGACAGATCCCTGTAAACACTGTGGCCATTTCACGGTTACCTCAGGCTATCTTTTCATCTCCAACATGCTCCAGCCCTTTAATGTAATATTTAGACCAATGTTGTTATTAGATTTTCCCTGGATGAAAGGACCCATAAACGCAAATGCCAGTTGCTAATTCTTGGTAGTACAAAATAATAGTATAAGTACCTCACACAATAAGAAAAAAATTAAGCTGGTAATTTATACTGCTGAATTAGATACAGCAACAAAAGAGAGAGGCAATTATATACCACAGTAAAATCTTCAGTGCACAGACTTAAGCATTCCTCAGTCTTTAGTGTTCAATTAGGGTGAAATTTACTTTCAATACAAGACATAATGCCAAGGGCTTTCACACCCTCTGTAAAAATATAGGATTTCATCTCATCTGCTCCGTGCAAAGTCTTTTTTATTCTGGCAAAGATGAAGGTTTAGCTCTAAAGAACAATTTGATTTGCATTACACATTGCACTGACAGGCTGCAGCGAGCAGATTTATCTGCCAAATGAATATATTCTAATAGGTCTGATGATCTGTCTTTATGGTATCATTTGATTAACAACAAATTTATTCACTTGGCAGCTGTATTCCTTAATCAGGTATTCATTAAGCAATAGCATATAAATATGTATAAATGTCAGATTTATGGATCAGAGACTACAATAATTCCATTTAAGAATGGTGGATTGTCTATACTTCTAATTAGTTTCCCTTTAAATAGGCTCATCAAATCCACACATTTGTACATGTCCGGGGCCTGATTTTCAGAGCCGAGGGTGCCTGTCCAATTGGGCAGAATTCCCTTCCTTTGGAGCCTCATCCAAGTCCTCTGACAAGCCCTTCCAGCTCTACTGCTCAATTATATCGGATCTCACCCCACCACCTCCCTGTCTTAGCTGTTTTTATGGAGGGTTCCTTTCCAAATCTGAGTAATTCACCTTTTTGCACACACACCTATTTTGCACCTGGCCAATCTCTGCTTGTCATTCCATAACCTGGACATGCAAAAATAGGTGCTGGCAATGTATATGCACTGGCAAATAGCATTAAAAGGAATTGCTAAAGAGAATATCTTCTATTAAATGGATCCTGGTTGTGATAATAATGAAAAATGACCATAATTACCAGGGAGAAATATTCTGTCTGTGGAATTCAACCCAGCCTTTTAAGGTAGGTTATAGACTAAGTTGATGAAAGTGCTTTTACCTTTCTTTTTTTGACACCCTAGCAGCTGCTTTTACACTTCATGGGAGGCTGGAAGAAAAAAAAAAAACAAGTGGATGTGAAATAATCCTCGGTTTCTCAGGGATAAGTACTGTTATTTTGATATCTTTACAGGAGGTAACAGGACCGGAGCTGTCAGACCCCAGTTAAAGCAAGAAGTGACGTGGCTGTGAAGACACAGACGATTTAATGGTGTTGCTGGCCACTACCTCAGCACACCATGGGTACCCAAGTTGAAATTTAGAGCCCCTAACATTTAAAAGATCAAATTGCCTCCCAAGAAATATGGATACCTGCAGAGAACTGCTCCAAGTAACTACACTAAAAACCTAATGAATGTCCTCAAAATTACCCATTTCACTTTACTTGCTCTAAACGACTTTTGCATTTGATTTAAAATTTTCTGGAAGATACCTGGTGGAAAGGAACCTGCTCTGGAAAGGAACATCAACCTTATGTAAGTGCTTCCATGGCAGAGGAACCCCTGGCACGTTGCAGGTTCTCGGCCCAGCTCTCTCTGTGCTGGCACGTGCCATCCCCAGCAGCCGAATGACAGCTCTTGGCTCTCCAGGAGCTCCCCAGGAATCAGGGCAGGGGGGAGCCGAAGGCAGGATGAGTGCAGGGACACCGATGTGTCGTGCCCAGGGCTGGTGTTATGATGGAGGTGAGAGCTTGGGCAAGTGTTGCCTTGACTCAGGTTTCTGGCAGTAGCTCTGTTTGGGGCAGCCTGCACCCCACACTGCTCTCACTCGCAAGTTCTTGATAATAGTTGATTAGATCTGCTGCAAAATGAATTGTTTATTGAATGGACATGAAATTAACAGAAATAAGTCTTTGCATAGACTTACTACACAGGATGAAACAAAAAGAACTGGTAGACACCATACAGAGCACGATAAAGGTACCTGTATTACAGCCAGTGAAGAAATAGTATAGATTAAGATTCAATGTAACTTACCACCAAATTGGTGATGGAGCCCACATAGAATTCTTTCACTCAATTCCCAGGAAAGTATCCCCAGAACTTGCATCCAAACTCCATGGGAGAAGTCCTACACGTTTCCAAGGTGTGTGTAGGAGCCTTCTGCCTTCATGAAAGTTTGTGTAGCTTTTATAGTTTGTAAAAGTAGTGTCTCTCAGTCAGGAATTCCAGCTTATGTCCCCACATCTTGTTCTCACAGCCAGTTGTTTATTGGGAATTCTGCCCCCGGTGCCAGAGAGAGCAATAACTCACTAGCCAGTGACCACTTACTAGTCAGACGAGCTGGCCTGGGTTATCTCGTCAATTCATGGCGGGGGAGAATGTCTGGCGCTATCACAGCAGCTGATGGACAGAGCAGATGAGCTCTTCTGTGGTAGGGGGGATGTCCTGACACAGGTGGATCCCTGCGAGGCTCTTAAATATGCGCCTAGCGCAGGTTCTGAGGTGCTGGGTGTTACAGCTGCTGCGTGTTCCACAGAACCCCTTCGCTGAGGGGTCCCGGGCGGGGCCAGACCCCTGCCAGCCAGCTGTGCCCCACCCATGGCTGTGATGGCCAAGCACCTCCCTGCGCGTGTTGGATCAGGCACCCCCAGAGGGGGAGAGGTGGCTTCTGGCCCGGACAACCGTAGATTTTATTGTGGGGGACCCCAGGGAGGAGAAAGGTCCCGCATAGTGTCCCAGGAACCAAGAGAGTGAACTTCTGTTTGGCTGGGGGTTATGAGGGGTCCCAAAGGGGGTGAGGTAATACAAAATAGCCAGTGGGGAGAGAGGGGGAAGGGGGTGGGTGATACAAAACCAACCGATGGGAACAGAGGGGCAGGAATGGGGGGTTTGGTTACATCTTGCAGGGGTACATGAATATGCATAAGAGTGGATAGGGGAGGTTTCTTACAACAAACCCGGAGGGGGCTTTCTTGGACCCAACCATGGTCCCTTGGTCTTTTGATCCCCCCGCTCCCAGCTCATTGCAACACGAGGTGCCCTTTGTTTCCCTGGGGCTGGATCGATGCCGTGTGCTGCTGCCTCCAGCCCTGCGCGCTGGTGGAGGTGACAGGCTGGCATGAAGCACGGCAGATTCATGCCACGCGTTTCATTTTAACGAAGCACCAGCCACAAAACCAGGTGAGAACAAAGCTGCCTGCCCTACTGCTCCAAAGTCTTACGCAGAGCGTGTTAAGGCGGTGCTGCCTGCTGTAAACGCTGTGTGTGCTGGAGCAGCATCTTTGCCTCTTAACTGAGTCGTTTTCCCATGGTTTGTCCTTTTAGCACAGGGTGTCACACACCCAGTGGTTCTTTACACAGCATCTGTGCCACTGATGAACCGACGTGGGCCTGAAGCCAGTCTCCACCAGCCAAAGGAGCTGGACTCCTAGCAAGACATTCACCATTCACCATGACTCTGCACAGAACTGGAAGGTGGTTCTGGGGCAGAAGGGATGAAAGGTCTAATGCAGAGTCCCTGACTGTGCTGTCCAAACATGTGACAGGTGGAGACCACTCTCTAATCCTGCTTTCATTGCTAGCTGGAATAATTTTAATAAAAAATAGAAAATTGCATTCAAGTCTGAGAGATCTGAACCACGTCTCTGCACCATTCTGGTATATCCAGCTGTGGCTGTGTTGCCCCCGTGGAGGGGAAGCAAATTGTGCTGCACAGAAGTAATGTGCAAATAAATTAATAGCCAGAAATCATCCTTCACGCAGCTCCACTTGGACTGCTTTTTTTTTTCCTTATTTTAAAATTAAGTTACTGATCTATTGTCTTTGGAATATGTAAGAGGCAGGGGGAGGCTGATCCATTGCCATTTAATGCACAGCACCGTTGTGTGTTGAGAGGGCTGTGACAGTAATAGTTCCTTGCAATATTTAAGTCTACTGAGCCCTGAAGACCTCTTCTAATATCACTTGATTTATCAAATCTGATTTGGGACTTATAGCCTATATAGAGAGAGTTCTCAAATTCCTAATCCATTTGGCAATAAGGATCTTCTCTGCTTTACTACTTCATCTTCCTTACTCACTGATCTGAAGGGTTGGAGTTTTAAACTCATTTATCAAGGACAAAAAAAAAGGGGTTTTATGATGAGTTTTGACAATTATATATGTCCCATTCCAGAGAGTAAATAAAATATGAGTGCTATTTGCTGTGCCACTTAATGCAGGCCACCGAACCAATGCCCCGTGATGGAAGATGTACAAGACTTACTGCTGAGAATACAGAACTGGAGCCACTTTGGCACTCCTCAGGAAAATCAGAGTTTCCAACCTTTTTTTTCCCTACCCTGCGCTTTTCTGCAGCAGAGAGTTTTCTGCTACAAGTGGTTTCCAGGCAAGGTAAGAGCCCCCTTAGGTTCTGGTCCACGCCCTTGAGTGCACTCAAGCCAACATCCTCCTGCTGCCCTGTCCTGCCTGGTTTAAACACGCTGAGTCATGGGGCTCATTTTGCCTTCCTTGAGACGCTCTCCCATCATCCAAGTGCTTTTTTAAGAGCAATATTCCAAGGCTGACTTCACTTTTTTCACTTGAAATGGACTGGGTTTGAGTGAGTCGACGTCTGGCCCTCTGTCTTTCGCTTAATGACTTAAAAAAATCCAATAAACAGAGCAAGCCAAATTACAAATATGGAATCGAGAGCACCAGGCCTTTATTTCTTGCTCAGAGGCAAGTTGTGCAACTTTAATTTAACAGAAAATGATCAGCTTTATGACTAGATGTGTTGCAAATAAACTGACAACCTTTATACAATACAATTACTTTATTTTATGTGATATTATTATTATCTGAGCCATCTGACACTCTTATGGCTCATATAAAAATTCCTATTTTAGTGCAACTCTGCGCTTAAATAGATCTCTTTGTGCTACATGAAATAACCCCTTCCTCTCACCTCAGCATTTACAGCCTCCAAAATGTACCGAGCTCTATCACATCCCTTCCTCCTCAAACAGCTGGATTTAAAATCTTGATCCAAGAAAGGCTTTCTGTTGATTTGAATGGCTATTGGATCATCCCAAAAGTGTGCCTGTGGGAACAATTCAGCCCCATGTGACTGGGAAGAAGGTTTTCCTTAAGCTAACTGACATTTTTGAGGGGGGAAAAAAGGATGTTTCTGGATGGAGAATCACGGCAATTCAGCTATTTTGCTTCTGTTCCCTTAATAAATTCATTCAAGTGGCTGGCACTGAGCAGCACAGGCAGATATACCCATTCATTATCATCTTTCCTCGCTACATGTCACATATTTAATTCTTCTGATCCTTCCTCTCAAATCTCTCCTCAACCCTGGGATCCTGTTAGCAGCTCTTCCCCTTGTTCAGTACAAATCCCTCAAGAAAACAGGCAGGTAACTGCCATTATGTTTGACAATTACTTAAAAGCAAGAAAACGTTGCCCGCTGTGTTAATTCACTCTTTGCCACTTGGCAAAGGACGGCCTCGCCCTCATTCCCTGCCCCGCAGCCCAGGGGCTGAACACAGCCCGAGGGGACAGGGTCGGCTTTGATTTGACCTTGCACGAGGTGCAGAAGTGCCCCTAATTTCCGAATTTCCAGCAGCTCCCCACAGCAGCGTCCTCGAGGACGGAGCGCGGAGCTGGGTCCCTCCGCAGCCGAGGCGCACGGAGAGCAGGGATGCAGATAAAGGTGCCTTTATGCTCTGGGTTCTTTCATCCTCGCTCTGACAGTGAATCATTCAGAGCACGAGGGAAGGAGACAGGCAGAGGCAAACAAGTTGCATTCAATCAGCCATCCAGAGGCGGTGGCACAATTCCTGGCACAGGGATCACATGCACCTGCTTTGGAGGACCCACAGCGGCTTTCTCACCACTGCTGGGGACATTCTCTGTCCCACCAAGAGCACATCTCCCGAGCTGATCACCTTCCCCGCCCTGGGGAAGATGTGTGACATCTGCCATTTAACTCTTCCACCCCAGGACTACAGAATCCCAGAATGGTTCGGCTTGGAAGGGACCTCAGTGGCTCATTCGGTCCAAACTCCCTGCTCAGAGCACATGGCACGGGACTGTGTCCAGAAGGTTCTGGAATATCTCCAGGGAGGGAGACTCCACCCCCTCCCTGGACAATCTCTTCCAGTTCTCACAGTAAAGAGGTTTTTCCTCACGTTCAGGTAGAACTTGCTGTGCATCAGTTCCTGCCCTTTCCTCTTGTCCTGTTAATTGGCACTACCCCCACGTGCCCTGTGGTTTGACCTGATGCTGGGGTTGGATGTGGAGGAGCCAGGAATTACAGATCAGATGAAAACTGACATCTCTAAGAGATGTGGTGGCGGCTGGGGGAGGCAATGGATGGCCAAACCCCCCAACAGAGGCTCCTGCCAGGCTGAGTGGAAGAAGCCTGGTCTAGGAGAAGGGAAAAAATGGCCTCAAAAACACTGTGAGCCATCAGAATTTGGGTGTCTTGTGAAATAAAATGAATAAACAAATAAGTAAAATAAAAGGGAATGTGACCAATGTTGTGACATTGGATAGAAAGACAGGAAGAAGAAGAACTATGTTTACCATAATAACAAATCTTACAATTTCCTGGATCCCTGATGCTCTTGCAACTCCGTGTGATCCTGTAAAGCATCTTGGCTGATTCAGAGAGATTATATCTCTGGCTCTGATACATGACTAAACCCTGAAGCCACCCTCAGAAAAGAGCTCTGGTTCCTGCCATCACCACTTGCCATATGGCTCCTGTTTCTTCCTCCACCTTCTCAGCCTCATTTACTATGGAAACAAGGCTCATGTGATCCCGCTGTCGTTCTCATCCCTTCACCTCACACACAGCTCCCGAGCCTAGAGCTCTGTCTTGAGCAGAATTGAAAGCTCAAAGACAACTGGATCCTCACCAGTGTGGTGAGGATGGGCAGCTGGGAGAAGGGGAGGGAGAAACAGAAACACATGAATGCCCCTGGAAATGCCCAGCAAGGGGTGAAGGGCTGCTGATGCCACATGAGGTAAGAGTCATGAGATCGCAGGATGGTTTGGGTTGGAAGGGACCTTAAATCTCGTTCCAACCCCCTGCCATGGGCAGGGAAACTTTCCACTAGACCAGGTTGCTCAGAGCCCCAAGATAAGGGGCTTAAACATGCAAGAATTTCCACTGTAATCTCCTCAGGCAGGAAATCCAGTCAGCCACTGGACACACATCAGTAGAAAACAAGGCTTCAGTAATTTTTACTCCTCACATATCTACTTACATTTTCTATTCTCCTCTTCTATTTTCTTCTTCTATTAGAACAAAAAAGGCAGGGTCAGCCAGGCAAGACTTCACTATCTCTTTGCAGCACGGCTGTGTTTGCTGCTGGAAATGAAGCTAAAAGCAAAGTTTCAGTATCCCCACATCAGCGCCGGAGAAGCTGATCAGATCACAGGCTCTCTCTGCTTCTCTGCGAGCAGAACTGCCAGGAAAGATCTGTCCCACAAATGACAGAGGATGCATCTTTTCTTTGCTAATCTCTTCTTGCTCCTGTTGTGAGTGTCTAGGGTTTTTTTCTTTCCTTTTTCCCCACCTCAGGCATTAGAATTAGATTTCAACAGGAACAATAGCAGCAGCACTAACATCAGCTCCCTTATCTCTACTAACTGCTTTTTTTTCCCAAATATTTCTCTTTTTTTCTTTTTTTTTTTTGCACCACCCGAAAGTATCCAAACCTGACTTTTCCTTAGAAATAGCTACAGGAAAAAGGATTAAGGGATATTGTTAAAATGAAAACCTTGCTTCACACCTAACATCTTCCATTCTTTAACTATTTTTTCCTTTCTCCATATCTCTAATGACAGGTTAGAAGATCCTTAAGGCTGATTGTTGCCATGGGATTAAGGAGCCTGGAGTCTATTAATTCAACTCCCAAAAGTTTGTTTAACTGTGAGGGTCATGCTGACATCCTAATTTCAGCCCTCTTCTCAAGGAAAATAATTGAGCCACTCCCAATGACTCACAATTCAACTGGAGTCCACAAGTGGAATTTCTGTCTGTAGCCTGTGTCAGGAAGGTTTGCATTCTGGACCCTAAAAAATGAAAATCTGAGAGAAATGAGAACACAGAATGTCTCATGATGAGGTCAGACTTCTCCTTATTTGGGGCTGATTCAAAGTAATTCTTCGGTGCTGAAGATTGGCGTTGTTCCTTCCCATGGGTGGTGGGGTGAGGTGGAGCACGGCCTCTCTTTGTGCTGGGTCTGGAATTCCATCGGCCTTTCTTTCTTCCTGACAATGCTTTCAAACCTTTGCAAACTGTGACCAACTCCGCACCTTTTTAACTTGTTTTCCTCTTCTGATTGACTCCTTCTACCTTTTCCAGGTGTGTCTTGATATGTTGGCTCACCAACGATCTGCTGAGGCGATTTAAAGGATAAATAAATTTGCTAAAAGCCACCTACCTGTGTAGATTTACTCTGTGCTACAACAAGCGACGTAAAATGAAATTGCTTTTACATAAAGGGTGAAAATTTGAATATCTAATACAGGGGAAATGAGCATACCAGGAATATAAAGACACCTGGAAGTACAAAATACTGTCACTACACATCTTTATTTGATTTGTGACTGCTGGGCTGGAAGCTTATTCTAAATTAGAGCTCTTGGGGAAAGGGGTTACTTGTTTGATTTTAATATTCTACAATAGTTCAACCTTTGCCATTTCAGACAGTCAGAGATATCTGAAATATTTCACATGAATTGTGTGCGTACTCCGTATTCAAACTGGGTAAGAAATAATTGTAATTAACTCTGCCCTTGTAAATAACTCATAGAAATGAAGTTAAACATGTAGCTGTGGACAAGTGAGTAACCATGAAGCAGGCAGTGCAATCATTCATTTACCAAGGTACATAAATGTCAGCCAGGGAAAGCAAGTCACTTCTGTTGGCACAATAAAGGACATTGGAATCCAGCAGTGCTGGACTTTCTAACGCTGAAAAACTCAGCTGGAAAGCCCCAGCGTGAAGGGGTGAGTGGAGTCATCAACCATGGGCTGAGCTCCCAGTCCTCCCAGCACTCCCAGAGCTCTCCCTGTCCTCCCAGCACTCCCAGAGCTCTCCCTGCTCCACAGGGGCTTGTTCTACAAAGGTATCAAACCATTCACCCCCAATTTAAACCCGAGAACGGGCGGAATTCCAGCCAGGATCCTCCACAACAGCCCTCCCCTGCGTGATTGATGAAGTATTGAGGAAGATGAATGCACACAGGCTCTGACTAAAGCGAGCATCACCTTGGAGAAAGCTTTTGATAAGAGGAAATGCTCTGTTTTAAGAGCTCTCTGAAGTCAAGGCAGACACAAAAGTTACACTAATTTCTGCTCCCTGCCTTCACTGCTTTAAACGGCAGAAAAGCGTTGAACGGGAAGACTTAATACTCTTGAGACTCCATAATTTGCTTGATGAACGCTTTAAAAAAGAAATGGGCTGGGAGAGAAGATCATTGAATTTAAGCAAAATGTAGTATTCACTTCACTTCTGGTATCGAGAGGCAAGGCAGATGATTCACAGGCGACAAAGGAGCTCGGCTGTAAAGGTGGGAAGCTGGAACAGAAATGAGGAAGCGTTTTGTGATGAACATGGTCCTCAGTGTAGGGAGAATGCTGCCTGTCCTGGGAGAAAGGAAAGAACTCCAGAATTGGTCATTAGCCATCAGTTGCATCAGATATTTGCAAGGCGAGGGGAAGAAATGGAGAGGAATAATCTTACTCAAGACAAGATGATGAAAACCACTTCATTTGGTGCCCTTGGATCCAGAGACTGACACGGAATTTGTGGTTCCTCCCTTTTCTTCTTGTACTGAGGTTTAGTTCCTCAAGTTCTCAGTCCATCCCCTCTCTCTTATCTGGAAATTTCTAAATTTTGCACACTAGCTCCTCGCCTAATGAAATCTTTGCCACCCAGTGTTCAGCGCTGTGTTGCTGTGAGGGTAATAGACTACAGCAGCCACCCATGGAAGAAATCTTTGCAACTCCTGCTTTGGAATTACTGCTGAACCTTTCTTTCCCCCTTCAGTTCTGTTTTTAATCAAGCCTGAAATTTTCTTCCTTTAAAGAAAACCTTTAAAATCTTCTCATTTTCTCTGGATAATACCTCTCTGAACTACATTGTTATACTCTAAGAAAAGGACTATTTTCTGTCACTTGGAAACCCACGCCTCATTTTGAACTGAAATAAACCCACTAATAAAATTAAGCAGAAGCACTATTCCTCTGGAGAGAGCCAGGGAAAATATGATGGGTTATAAACTGAACCACAGGTTTCCAATAATGCAGCACAGTCAATACCAAGGAACAAGACCTCCACTAGCTGGGACACATCATACCTCACCAGAAGGTCGTGAAATTACTGCAGGAAAACAGCACAGATGAAGGACAGGAATAAAAATATAAAAAAGGTATGAAGGTCAGATAATAAAAAAGTTGTAAGCACATTGAAATTCCTGCAGAGGATCTGCAAGGCTCCTCAAGTCCTTGTCTATTGTTCAAGAGAGAAGCTTCAGTTTTTAAAGGGGCTAAAATTGCTGTTGTGTGCACATCCTTTTGGGGCGTCCTGCTCACAATGCCTTGTTTCCAGGAGAATAAAGCACGCACGTATCCTGTTAGAGTTGATTATTTAACAGCAGTGAAATTCAGGCTGAAGTGCTGAGAGCACAACTAACAAGACACCTAAATTACAATCCCTGAACAAAAATTGGGGTATCACTTCTGTCTGAGTCTCCTTTCAAGCTTTTCTGTAAAATAGAGATAGTTATGGCAATTTCCTAAGCGTGCTTGGAGGGTCAGGGAGTGTCAGCAAGGTATTTTAGATTTGTAAAACACTGTCTGTGCCAAAAGTTAATGTCAGGTGCCCGCAATGAAAGCGCAGGGCATGGCTAATGGAAGGAATATTAGACAACAGACAGTAGACTTTGTTTTAAAATTTTTATGACTGAGAGATGAACTGACAGAAGCTGACAGTGATGAAAAAAAGGTACTGCTCTGGAAACTGGCCAGGTTTGCTGAAGCTGCTATCAACAGAAAGGTAACAGATGCAGTATTTCAGGAAGAGGCCATGAGAAAACACAGCCCCTGCTTGCACCAAGACACCAACACTTGGTTAACCTCTTCCAGAACACTGAAAATTCCTGAATATTACTTAGCTGCAGAAAGAGGCCTAATTTAGGATCACAATAAACCAAAGTTCACGAGGTAACCAATGTTAGTTTCTGCTGTGAATTCCACACAACTGTGGTAGATTTTTATGTGCGTGTGAGTGCAGTTAACCAAGCCATAAACAAGTCGTGATGCTGTAACAAGCCTGGCAGTGTTCGTGCTGCTGGGAACCCTTTGTGAATTTATGACACATGCCATAATAAAAACAAGGAGCAGAACTCCTGACTTCTCATTCCACAGGGTTGTTTCCTTCTGCTTTGTCTGACTGAGGAACTGGATAAATCCCAGTCCTCTGGCAGTCCAGCAGCTCGGAATCCATCCAACAAGAGGGCCACGTTCATGATGTCCAGGGTGATGGGATTTACCTCTCACCACAAAAGTGTTACGAGGTCTCTCACTCAATGTTTTCCCAGGTGAGAGGCGTTGCAGAAGTGCCAAGCACTGAGTGGTTCAGGGCTGAGTGCTGGAAGGCACTCAAAGAAATTTCCTTTTTATAAGCCAACACCTCCTTCACTTGCCAGACATAAGAAAGAAAAGGACTCTGCTCTTTGTTTGGTGACTCTTGACACTGATAGTTTAGTGATGACTTGACTGATTCTACTTCTTATTTTAACTTTTCATTGATGGCTCCTTTATCTGGGCACCCGGACTCTTTATAGCACAGCCTCAACCACACGAGTGACTGAATTTTCCTTCCTTCATCTTTCCTTTTGCTGGTTGGTGGCTGTTTGCTGCACATTTCTTTGGTCTTTTGCTCCATGACCCAACCCCTGTTTCTCCTTCAATCCCCAGAGGCAGTGCAAGCAGCAATTCCCTGAATGCCGCCTTCACATGGCTATGCTCTCACAACCTAAACACTGGGCAAAGTCTTGAGGGATAAAAGTGTTTTATTATTATTTTCTGTGTTAGCACAGATTTCGAGTAGCTTCTTTCAAAAGTCTTGTCAAAAGCTTGAAAAATTGGGCCAGACAATAAAAATAATCTTCCTTTTTGTTATAGAGTCAAGGCTGGGAAGGAGAACAGACTCAAAAGTTTAGCTTTTCTGTGGAATAGGGAAGACTGAAAAGCAAGTGGTGCAGATACATTAAAAAGGACCTGATTTACATCTAGGACAGTCTTCAGAGGATGACCACTCAAATAGTTGCACATTCGGAATGGAAATATTTCAGTAGATATTTTAATCTTGTTTGTACTCTGTGACACAAAATTTAGTGATTAACAGAACAAAACCACTTATTTCAAGGCCAGGTTGGACAGGGCTTGGGGCAATCCGGTCTGGTGAAAAGTGTTTCTGGCCATGACAAGGGTTTGGGATGAGATGATCTTTAAGGTCCCTTCCAACCCAACCTATTCTGTGATTTTTACTCTTCAGTAGATTCCTTTATCTGGACACTCAGACTGTTTTCATAACAGCCTCAACCCTAATAATTTTCCTTTCTTCATCTTTCCTTCTCCTGGTTGGTGGCATCTGCTACGTGTTTCTTTGGAATTTTGTTCCGTGCCCCAACTTCCTGCCTCAGCTGGGCAAAAACACCCACTGGTGTCTACTGAATTCAAGACAATTCATTTCAACAAACTCAGCCTTTTTATCTGACTTCCCCTGGTACTCTTGTATTCCCCGTGGATCTGGGAGCGCTAACATTCTGCTGGGATATCAGAATCTTGGGAGAGTCCTGGGCTCCTCTCAGAATATTCCCTGCACATCTCCTTTGATGGGCAGCACAAATTCTGTTGTGTTCTCCAAGGCCACAGCCCGATTTCAAATACCAGGAGGCGTTTGCCTCCCCACAGAGCCACTCACGTTGAACTCTCTGCCATAGCAACTAAGCCAACAAATAGACAATAAAATAGTTTTTTTTCTAAGCAGGATGCTGGTATTCAAACACGGTGACTAAAATACTGCAGAGATTTCAGTATTGCCACTTCTGTGAGTGCATTAAAACATTTCCGTCTGGTGTATTTCTTTATAGCTGAGCTCTTGGAGGGAAAGGATTAAGTTAAAAAATCCTTAAATTTTTTTTTTTTTTTTTTTATCTTGGGGTTTATGGGGAAAATGCAAAAGAATATAAACTGCAGTTATACATAGCAGTATTCTTTTTAATCTACAAATACTTAAGAAAGATAACGAAAGAAAACGAAGGCCTTGGTGAAATATCTGGATTGTATTTAATGTGAGCGTGGCTAACATTAGCAAGAATTTGTGCACTTTGTAACTATTCCGGGTTTTATTATTTTATAAGGTCCCAGCACGTTTTGGGGATTACTTCTAATTTATTAGCACGGGAAAAAAGCATCCCTCAGAATAATGGCCAAGGCAGAGGAGGACAGTGTGGTAGACTGGGGCTTTGGGCTTTTTTTGAAACTTTGTGCAGCAGAAGTGAGGAACTCCAGAGAGAAGGACAAGTAGCATGTAGCACATCCCACCAACCAGAGCAAGCCCCTCAACTCCGGCATGGGGAGGTTCTGGCCAGCAGTGAACATGGAAACCACAGCCTGCCTACTGTATATTGGTTTCTCAATTTGCTTGTGAAGAGCTCATTGTTGATGTGCCTAAATAAAATGATGATCCAGAAAATGGAAAACTGCTTTCCACGTGGGATTGCCATCAGTGGGGTGGTGCCAAAATGACTTTCCAAGGTCCTGTGAGGCCTTGGGCACTCCCCAAATCAGAGGTGACATTGCCGATAGCCTCCCAAAAGCTCTCCCCAAGAGCAGCCAGGCTTTGACTCCAACTTTAGGCCATCATCTCCCCCTCATTCATTTTCTGCCTGGTTTTAGCGCTGTAGAAACTTGGCTGCCCTGGCCAGAGGCACAGGATCAATAAAGCAGAGGAGGAAAGAGCCGCATTCCCACCTGCGCCGTCCATCACTGGCAAACCTGGCAGCTCAGCTCTGCTGCCCGAATCCCATTTTTCCACTTGACAGAAAGCCTCTCTTGGAGACCGCTGGGGGAGAGACCTAAAACCTTGTATACATTAAGGCAAGTGAATTGATACCCTGTCAGATGAAGAGAATCTCTCTTCATCTGCCGAGAGTTAATGATGATTTATTAGGCAGAACAGACAGGTCCCAGGACATATTTGCAAGGACTTGTCAATCAGAAAAAATTCCTCCAGAGATTTGGACTAAGCTTATTTCATACTTTTTACTTAGAAGACATGAGAGGACAGTGAGATTCAGTTTGAAGTACTTCTCAGATAACATGAAGCTTTAGAAAGATAAAAGGCTAGATGAAAAAAGACCTCTTAAGTCCTCGGTACAATCCCATGTCATCCCAGAAATGCCACTAAGGAAACATGTATAAGTGAATAGGATTTGGGGGTCTGGTAAAATAAACATGACAGCTTGGAGGGAAGATTCCCAATGAAAAAGAAAGTCTGAAATTAAATCAATGCCAGGCATGGTGCCTTAGACCTCAATACAAAACACACAAAAACACCTTCAAATCACTGAATCCGGGATCTCAGTGTGTAAATTTCTGACACTCACACATCAGATTCGGGGACCTGTTGGTCCATCAGGGTAGGACTCTTTGCCCAGAAGTAAATGTCTCCACTTCTGTGAGCCAACTCGAAGTCAAGGGAAACAAATAAGTATTTTTAGGGTGTGCTTCTCACAGTGTTAGCACAGCAGAGAGGTGAATCACCCTGGAAAAGCATCCACTCCTCCCTCGGGAGCCAGGGCTCGCTCAGTCCAGTAAGATGCATAAGGACCTCTGAAGCTCAGAGCGGGGAATCCTCCTCGATGACCATCCCACTGCTTGTCAAGGACTGGGCCATGGCAATCTGAACAGGAGGTGGGACAAGCTTAATAAGCATCCCTGAGTTTTAAAACTGTCTCACCTGTCCTTTAACTTCACCTCTCTACACCCACAGCTGTTGTTCAGGGGAGGTTGGGAGGCAGAGGAGCAGTACCGGAGTCATCCTCCTGTAAAGCAGGGTTTGAAGGAAGCAGGGGCTGTCTGAGATGTGCTTCAGGATGTGCAGGAGACACAGCAACAGAAAACTGCCCCCACTCAGTCTGTGATCAGAGAGCACCTGCAGCAAGGACCTTCTCCTCTGCCTGGGTCCAGACTGGGAGTTAAGAGGCCCAACAGACCAAAAGTGAGTGGGAAATGCTTCCCACACCCAGCAACCTCTCTGAAAGACCAAATCTCACATTTCCTGCCACCCCTCGCTATCCCCCAGGAGGATGTGGCACAAGGCTGGACAGAGCAGCCTGCCTGCAGCAGCAGCCTTTAAAGCTCTCAGCCAAGAGTCTCCCCAGGAGAGGAAACCAGCAGATATTTACCTTGGACACGGGCTCTGCACACCTCCAGCTCTCTGACCACAGCAAGCTGCTTGTGCCCTGTTCCCTTGGGAAGCCTCTCCAGCTCTCACCTATCTCCTCCTTTGGAACGAGCCTCGCAGACAGCGAGCGGGTGGCTCCTCAGGGTGTGGGAGAGCAGAATTAATCACCTTTGAAAAATCCTCATATTTTCTAGCGACAACAGCCTGTGCAAAAGCAGAGCTCTGGCTGCAGCATCCCTGTTTGCTGAGATTTATAGCAGAGCAGCAGGAACCTGCTTCGGGCTGCTGCAAGGCCTCTCTCACACCGGGCTTTTAGCTTGGAAACACAGAGCAGAACCTGCCTTCTCTGCCTGAAATATAAGCTTCCTCTCTGTACTCCCTTAAAATGAAAATCAAGAATTTCACAGAAGTGGGCCAACATTTGCAAGCCTTTTTTCACTCTGGAAGATAGGAGAGGTGAACCCTACAATGGCAGGAGACACACACTATGGGATTTGAAGTGGAGAGAAAAAAGCAGGGTGTCCTACCGAAGGGACCGTGTGTGTTCCTCACTCTGCAGCCATCAGAGATCTCTCTCAGCAGCGACACGAGATCCAGCTCCCACAGCAGCCCAAGTCATGAGAGAAAACTGCCTGACATCAATTTTGTTTTCCTTGCAGGACTCAGTGTTCCCCTCGGAGCCACCTCCCCAGAGGGCCCTGCAGTGACAGCAGTTGTGATCTTCCCTGCACCCATGGGGAGGTCAGCCCTCCCGCTGCAAACCAGAGCTCAGCACTCCCCATGATAGGAGGTTATGTCAGCCCCAGCACTGGTTTTTGGGGTCAGGTGCTAACCACCAGCTCCTCTAAAAATGAAAAGAGCTCATTCATCCTCAAACCACAGTCTTGGTATGTCCACACTATGCTGCAAGGTAATTAAAAAACCTGGAAAATCAGTAAAAGATGAAAAAGACCTGCACTTTCCTCCATGGTCTGATGGACAGATGGGTTCTGCTGTATATCTCTCTCCTCCAACTGGATTTACTTGTGCAACCTTCACATTTTTGTGTCTGCAATAGAGATTTTCTCCTGCCCTTGCTCCCTGCAGTTCCCCAGCCCATTTCTCATTGTCATTTGAGCAGAACTGTACTTCCGTGGAAAGTTTATCATCACAGAAAGTAAAAGGCAGGGAGGAGAAACACCCACTGCTCAGACTAATGGCTCAGCTGATTGATGCCAGAATGCAGCATCAGCTTAGTTTGGTTGCTTCAGTGTTTGCTGTCACTGGGCAGAAAGTACCTCCACCCCAAAAAAGTTGCTTAATAAATACACGCTCCTTCCAGCTTCCCATAAGTGGGCATTAAAGGGGATCTCGTGGGAGCACTTGTCCTATAATGTTAAAATATGAAAGCAATCTGTTCACATCTGTCTGTTCTGTAAGCACCAAAGGTGAGCCCAAGCTCCAGGAAAACAGCCCTGGTTACCCCTGGGCCGCATCTCTTTGCCTGCATTGCCTGTAATTAATGTTGGTTATTACCTTGCTCCTCCCCGCCCTGTAGGTAACAGCACCTCGTGGGGAAATCCCTGCTGAGCTCCAGCGTTTTTATAGACCCCCAGGACCTGCTTCAAGGGAAATCTGTGGGGGTGAAATCTCACTCCAGCCAGTCTCGGATCTGTGGCTGAACACAGGATGGGCAGGAGAGGGAAAGGCAAGGAAGCATCCTTGAGGGAGCAGTGCAAGAGCTGGACCAGAAAGAATGACATGACCACGTACAGGTAACATCTTATGAGCCATAGAATCTGCTCCCATGTGTTAAATCACTTCAAGGGAAGATGTATCAGTCCCTGTGATAGTATTACACAGGATAATCCTTCCAAAGGAGGAGATCCACACTCCCGTGCTCTAAAAGTTTACAGGACTTCCCATAAAGAAGATACTGCTGTTGACCCAGGTGTAATAAACAGCTTCCTTCTGGCCTGGATGGATCTTTGTAATCAACACCACTTTTTACTTCGTGCTTTTCTTGGTTTTGTTTTAGATTTAGTGCACATTACAAACACCTTGCCAAGAAGGGGAGCGTGAGCCCTGGGATTTAACACCTTTGGTGCTCCTGCGGCTCTGCCGTAGGGACAAAGTCAGGTATTGTACAGCACATTTGCTTTTCTCTCCCTTTTTTTTGTTTAAATTAAACTCTTTGTATAAATAGTCATTCTGTCTGATTATATAATCTCCCACATTTAGATCGTCTGTGTTGCAACCATGGCAACTCCCAGAGCTGAGCACATTCGGTTCAAATTTCTTTCTAAATTTGCTGGTGAGGGTGAAGAAACAGCTTTGGAAACCCTTCTCAGACAACCTACATTTGTTCTTTGCTTGTGAAGCTCAGTCCAGCTTGGATTGACAGGAACCAGCACCCTAAAAAAGTTAAGAGCAAGTGTCCAACCCCTTCCAGCTTCACTGTTTGCATCTGTGGTACTAGCTATGGATAAGAGCAACATCCTCGTGGAAAATAAATATCTGAAGTTTGTTTAATTAAAATTAAGCAGGAGGATTGAGCAGTGGTGAGGCAGGAAAATGACATCTCCCATGCACAGAGCAGGCAGCACCCACAGTAGCTGAGCAGATTTCCTCGCCTTGCCTCTCCAATGAACTTCAGCTGTCATTTGGAAACCAATACTGAAGAGAAAAGGTTCCAAAATTATCTTTCTCGTGTGGCTAATAAGCCATCTGAGAGTGATGTTACCTGTCTGGAGCCCTGATATTTGGTCCTAATTTTCTCACTGCAGAATGTGACTCAGTGGTTGGGTGGAGCAGCTCAGCCATGAAATTATGCAGCCTTTGGTGACACTGAAATAATTCCAGATTATGGTCTGATACTGAAAACCCACCTAAGACTGCCAGCCCCCACCTCTTCCCATGCTCTGCATGGAGTTTGCAAAGGGAAAGTAAAGCAAGGCCCCACGCCATGTGCAAAGTGAGAAAAGCAGAAGCAGATTTTAAATAACAAGTTTGGAAAAAAAAAAAAAGGTGTAATTAGGTAACTTTTCTAATCAACCATTGTGATCACCTACTGTATTTTGCTATTTATATCATAATTCTTGGTATTGCCTTCAAAGGGGTGAATCAGCACAATCAGGCCTTTGTTTTCCTCATGGCATCAATACCCCAGATGAGACACGGAGTCAGATCTTCGAGTAACATGACTGCAAATGCTCAATGCTGATCACAGCTACCAAAACATGCCACAAGCAGCGATGAAACGCAATGATTTTGCACTTGAAGCACTTCCAAATTTACTGGGAGTGAAATCCTATTCTATTAGGTATTGGAAAAATCCTGTGGTCAAATTGGAGAATTTATGCAAGAAGTTAAATTTTGCATATGCCATTGCCCATCTGTGTTGCAGAACTGGCTTCTTCTGCAGCAGCCCAGGCTGGTGGACACTGCCAGATATGACCTGAGAGGCTGCAGACGGGTTTTGGGCTGGTTATAAAGCTGCCTCATAGTCCAGAGATTGTTATCCTTACACAAGTATGACAAGACCTGTAATCCAATTGAGGGAACCGAAAAATATTCCTTCATACTCTATTTAAATCTTCACAGCAACGAATGAAAGCAAAGGTTTCACACTTATTGCAGGCACTTGAGAGCTTGTACAGAATTTAATCTCTTGCTTCAGTTGGATATTTACAACAATAAAAGGCCCAGCCATGCACAGACAATTCGTGCTACAATTACACTTACAAAAGCAAGTGGCAATCAATAGCTCACATAGACACTGATTTTGATTATACTTAATCGATGGTGATGGAAATAACTTACTTATATCAATTAATTTCATTCCATTTGCATCTTAATTGCTGTTCCGAAGAGTCCTAGAAACCATGCAGCAAGATCCCATATATTTTTTTTCTCTTCGGTTGACATGAGCTTTGACACCATCAAGAGCTGGTTTGACGCTGCAGACTGGAGGGAGAACGGAAATGAAACACAATAATTAATTATGTACATTTGCAACTGAATAGGGGAAACACAAGACAAACAGGTTGCCGAGTTTATGCATTAACAGTAACTTGTTGCATTAATTTGGTTTCTCAGTGATGATTTCTAATTCCTGTTTCATTACACGAGGAGAAGGAATACATTTAGCCAGAGCTAAATACTTTTGTGGAGATGCTGGACTCGTTTGAAATGTGTCTGTTCTCCTACCTGTAGACAATGGGTCTCTTTGTTATCTTCTTCCTTGCCTGATAACCCCATGGAGATCTGAATAAACTCAGCCATTCAAGGGAATAACAGTAGCAGAATCAGCCTGGCATATTCACAGCCCACCGGGGCTCGGCACAAGGTGGGGAAGGCGTTTAAACAAGCAAATAAAAAGCCACCTGAGCCTCCTTTGCAGGATAATGTGGCGGGAGCTTCTCTGGGAGCCGAGTAAACAAATGAATTAATAGGAGTCGCAGCCCCTCGTTGGGTATTAGTCATTCTGCTTTATTAGGTTGCTCCCTGGAAACCTGGGTAAACTTTGGCTGTGACTTTCTTTTTGATCTTCTGTGCCCAAATCGGCCGCTTTAATGTAATCCTGGAACCCTTTCAAGAAGTCTGTATTCACAGGCCACTCTGTACTTATTTCCATTTGAAAGGGCAGCTGGTGCAAATCCTGGCTGGAGCAGCTCGGTGGGGTGGCCGTGGCTGATTCTAGTTTCGGTCATGAAAAGGGAAAAAGGGAAGAACTAGGAAGGCTTGTTCAAACTGGAAATGCATTCCGGGTGTCCAGGCTCGTGGGTCAGGGGGAGGAGGGAAGAGAGCAGCTCCTCCATCCCCAGCGGTGCCCGCTGGCACTGCCTGGCCCTGCCCGGCTTGCCAGGGCTCACGGGGGGACACCTTTACCCCTGCCCCGGAGCTCTGCTCTGCTGCTTCAAAATTAGGCAGCAAATCCTGCTGAGTTTGGGGACGTTTGCTTCTAACGTGTCCAGGAGAAATTAACCAATATAAAGTCACTTTGCCCTGTTACTGGGGGTGTTTTTTGCCCATGTTTTCAAGCCTGTATCCTTCTCCCTGTACCCAGCCTGTAAAATATTTGCCATCCACAAACTGATGGAGGGCTGTTTAAAAGAAATAGTTACAATGTCTGTTTACAAGGGCTCTGGATGTAGGTCTGCAGCATTTGTTTAGCCAAGGCACTGCCCTATTTGAAACTTTTTCCATCAATAAAAATCTCTCTGCATCGTTTCTATCCTCTATATCGCCTTGGATACCCACTAGTCTGACACCTTCTCTTTTCTGGAGAAATTCCATTATAAGATAGCGTTATAACGGTGCTTTTGATATTCGTGTCATTTCTTCCACTTTTCCTTACTGCACACACCCTTCGCTATGGCACGAGCAGTGCCTTCAGCGGGCAGGGCTCTGTGAATGAGATGCCTCGCCCAGCACATTGTCACCCGCTGTATGAGGTAAATAGAGAGGCAAGTAACAAGCATAAGTGTGAGTGTCCAGACCTAATGCAGTCTTTTGGCAAAATCTATATTTTTTTATGCACACGTCAGAGCAATCTCATGATCAGCTGCAGAAGAACGCGCTCGTTCGTGTCCCTCAGGAAGCTGCTCTGCACTTCACAGGGAGCCAGCTCACTTCTCCCAACAACTTCACCAGCAAAGAGTATTTCACTGTGAAATATTTCCGTGGTGCTGCTTTGGATTGCCTCAGCCACGCTGGCAAAGATTCTGGAGCGAACACAGCTCAGGAAGAATCCGAGAGGAAACCGCTCCTTGAGGAGGCAGAGGAGAGGATGCTGCAAGGCTTGGGGGCTGAATTAGCTCAGTAGCCTCGCAGAGTCATCACAGCACCAAAATCCAGCTGTAAACAAATTATAAAATACAATGGGAAAAAGAAAAAAAGCAGTGGCTGTTGCCATCAGGAACGGAACATTTTCTGTTGTCATCCGTGCGGTAGAGAAAGTACCGGACTATTCCCAGAGTTTCTCCCTCTGAGAGCAGGAACAGAAAGAACCAGTACAATTACCATGGTAATTTCCTATGTTCTAACTGCACAGAGGCCATTTGGCTATCCTGGTATCATAATAGTTGGCAATTTTTGAGGTTTTAATAGCTACTATAAGGTTGGCCCAATAGTGCTGCCAAAATCAGCAGGCAAAGGCTGGAGCTGTTTGGACATTCCCTGCTATTATGATGAGAGGGCCTTACAAAAGGAATTAGTTTATGTAACTCATATTTCGTGAAAGCAAATGAAATCTCAAATGTCCGATAATTATAATAATTATTTCTGTTTGATGTTTAATTACTCTGTCTGATGATCCAGCAGCACTGCAATGGACAGGTAAAGCTCAGATGAAATGGTCTTTCTCATGTAATTTTGTTCCTAAAGGAGGACAAAGGTTTTGGTGTTTGTGGCAGCAGCTGATTAAGGAACGTCACAATTTCCATGAATTGTGAAATGTGATTAGCTGTGGCTACCCTGCTTCTGCCAATCACTGCTCGTGTCACAGAAACGTGGCTCGGGCTGTGCACTCAACACTTGCTCCTTGAAGTATTTCTCTTGATGTTGAGTAAAGCACAAGTAAATGATCGCTGCTGTGACGGGTGATTGTAGTGAGAGATCTGGGGGAAAAGGAGCAGTCCATTAAGATCACCTGGATACAGCGTTTAAAGCAATTTGTATGGATATGTGAAACTGATTTAAATGAAGCAAAATGCATTGTTTTGATTTGGGGTACTTTTAAAAGGTGAAGGATAAATAGAAGGAGAGTGGTGGGGCTGGAAAAGGGCCTTTGCACCATTGACAGGGCAGGAGGGAAAGTAGGATGCCACTCTTCTGGTCTTACATACCAAGTGTTAAAAGTCTCATCCAAAATTACAGAATTTCAGGTTCAAATCCTCCATTGCACCAACTTAAGGCAGCAATTTTACCCAAATAATCCTGCTTTTTCTGAGAGCACCCCAGTGATGAGACTGACAAACCCTGTGCTGTGGTTCTGTGCCTCCCACCATCCATGTCTCCAGCCCGGGGACTGGGCACTCCTGCACAGAGAGTGCATTTCGCTTCAAATCGATGTTCAAATAAAGAACATCTAACTCAGCTGTTATCCTCCAGGCCAAACAGCACAGTCATGGTCACAACCTCACCCTAAGACCCAGGCCAGGACAGATGGTGAATTCCTTGATGCTTCCATGAAAGGAAAGCTTAGATGGTGTCTCTACACCCACCTGTTTTGGTGTGGGAGCCAGGACTGGTTTTAACTGTGTAAAATCCTCATCCCGGGCAGCTCAGAATGTGCACAAGCAAGATTCCTAAACCAGAATCTGACACTGGAGAATTAAAGATGTTGATCTGTTGTGATCCTGATTTAAAATGAATCACAGAAACACAGAATCCCAAAACGGTTTGGGTTGAAAAGGGCTTTAAAGACCCCCTTGTTTCATCCCCCTGCCATGGGCAGGGACACCTTCTACCATCTCAGGCTGCTCCAAGCCCTGTCCAACCTGGCCTGGAGCACTTCCAGGGATGAAAGAGAAGCAAAGCACAGGAATTCTTGAGTCAGAGATCAGGAAGGTTAAGTGTCAGAGGAAGCAACAGGAAAATTCGGGCATTCCTCAAATTTTCTGTTCTAACTCTGGGGGCAACACTAAGGTTCAGGTTCATTAGCATGTTGTGTATGAGTCTGGTGACGATAGCAAAATGTCACATACTTCAGCCTCAGGGAAATATTAAATACGGTCTGTATGTCTATCTTTCAGAAATCTGTCCTGAAGCCCACGGAGCTGGGGGAGGAGCAAGGACCACACAGCCAACAGGAGCAGGAAAGACGCCCTCCCTACGCTCCAGTCCCTGAAAAACTGTTGTTTAAGAAAAATAAATAGACTCTGTTGAGGACCTGCTGCTCCGTTCTCCAGGCCTGGGAGGAAACAACCTGTCTGTGCAGAATGGATCCCTGCAGCTGGCTGGTGTTTCAGCAACACGAGACCCTAATTCCAATACCATCAGAATTCTCGCAGGCTGCAGGTGAATCTAAGCTGCAGAAATGGAGCCAGGTTTCATTTTAGTTTGAAGTATCAAAACTGCTGACAATTAAACTTAATTGTATGAATAAGCTCCTTAACGGAATGCACTGCTGGGCTTTCATCCAGCCGAGTGCTGGCAGGAAAAGGGAAATCTATATGCAAGGAGCCTGCCAACGTCCCACAACCTGGGAGAGCAGGGCTTTATCACCATTTAATAGAAACGTGTAAGTACCCTGATCTCCCTGCCTTTCCAAGAAAACTTCATTTTTCTTTTCCGTGAAGTGTTGCATTAATGGCGTTCATCCTCAACAACCTGCTTCTCCCTCGTCCCATTTTCTTGAAGTTAAATTTCTAGCAAAAACATTAAATCTTTTCATGAGGTGTATTTATTGGCTTTGGCTCTACCTGCACTAACAACAGGCATGAGAACTCTGAACAAAAAAAAAGGCCCAATATTTTTGTTTTTCGGGAGATATCCTTTCTGAAGTATTAATGTTTGTTCCCTCTAGGGTGGCACCTTTATTTGCTGTTTCTTATGCAACCAGTTTGTCACTGTAGCTGCCTCTGCAAGCAGGACTGCAGTGAGCAAACCTGTTCCTGGGGCCCAGGGGTCGGTTGTTTCCTATTTCATTTCTCTTTGGTTTAATTTTAATTTATTTTCCCTTACTCTAACACTCACAGAGATCTGAAGGCAACTACTCAGGTTGAATAAATCTAAATACCATTACCAGGAGTTGGATACAGCCTCAGCATGGAATTCTATAACAGTGTAAACCCACCCATTTTCATTTGCACACCAAGCAGGCTTAAGGAAGGGACAGCTGACCAACGCTGCATTGTGAAACTCGGAATGTTTGATCCATGAGCCAACAGATTTGGTCTCCTTGTCCTCTCATATGCTGTGGTTTCATCACGTTCTTATAATTACTAATGGGACAAGTCCAAACCCCAGACCAAATGTCACAAGACTGTGCAAGATTCTTGTGTTAATCAGTGATTTGTTCCTCACTCTCATGGTGAGGAATGTCCAAAACATCTATTTCACATCTGTGAGCTGTGCCAGAACTGAATCCATTTCCACCCAACAAAGAATCCCAGAGCCCTCACCCAACAAGGCAAAGGTTTTGATTGGAATAGGGGGTAAAATACCGTCCATGGGGGAGTGTGGGGAGTCAAGAGAGTGCTTGGATACTGTGAGTGCTACAGAAAACATTAAATATTCCAGAAAGAAAAACTCGATTCCGAAGCAAAACAAACTCCACAAAGTTGAAAACTGAAGCCTTTAACCCAGGATTAGTCAGGAAAGAGCATAAAAAAATACAAGAAAAAAATACAAGTCCAACCCCAGCACTGTGCAGCCTTCCTAGAGCAGTGGACTTATCTCTCCTTTGTCTTGCACTTGTGTATGTGCTACCTGAAATTTCAGCGAGCTTTCAGCTTGCTTTTAATGTGTTTTAGAACAAATCAAACCTGCTAAATTGATTAATGAGGATTTACGGCGTTTTAATTATGGAGTGTGGTTTTGAATGATTTAAAGTCTGATAGGAGCTCGGAGCAGCCCAAGATTCGGCGAGGAAATGAGAAACATGACATTTTGAAAAGGAAACCAATTTCCCTTAACTTAAACTGTTGCTCATATAAACCAAATTATAAATATACTCTGTGACTGTAATGCTACAGAGGACGGCTTACGAAAATATGATTAGTGGTGCAATTTCCTTAGGTTTCAGATCCTTTCTTCTTTTCTTTGCTGGCTTTAATGCAGAAAAAATCAACATCCTCCCTCCTCACCCACCCATCTTTCTCGATGAAAATAAAGCAACAAATCAAGTTCTGCAGGAGAACGTGGGGAAATCCTGATAAAACTCCGTTGTACAAAGGGAACTCAGGACAAGGGGGCACAGAAGAAAACACAGGTGTGTAAAGGGTCAAGAAACTGCTGTGACCCCAAGGTTATGCCTCACCTGGTGCCACAGTTCAGCTTGGATTGGCATCCACGGTTTCTAAGGGAAGAAAACACAGAGATGGGGCAACATTTTCCTTGTGCTTCGAAGCCCACGCCTCTGTAATTTGGCAAAGGGACATCAAATGGGGCAAACACGTCAAAGACACATTAAAGAGCTTCCTTTGAAATACCTTCTGGTGGGTCAGGCACATTATCAACAAAGGCAGAACCTAAAGGAGCACCAATAAAACCTATTTTGGCAGGATGCTTTGGTACATCAATGTGTGGGGTGGTAGTGGGACTGTGGGGGATCTGCAGGGCACCTGAGGAAAGGCAGCACTTCCTTAGGTCATTGGTCTACCCCAAAAGCTTTGTTGCTTTGGTGTTAGAAAACTGCTAAATTTCAAATTAAAAATTTTTAAAAAAACCAAAAAAAATCTGGTTTGCCTCATGTAGCAACTGGAAATCTGATGCTGCCTCTGCCGAGAAATTGGGCTTTACTCTCATGTAAGCAAAGGAAAAAAGAATGAGTTCATTGGCATTCTCCTTGCACAAATAACATGTGCAGCACTTCACAAAGGCAGCAGATAAAAGTAACATTATTTTATTCATCAGCAATGATGGGAAGGAAAATGCAAGGGAAGTGCTTGCTTGAAAGTGTGTAGCAAGATGACTTTGTGTGTGAAGTATTGGTTTCTTGGAGTTTGGCAGCAATTTATTTATTACAGAACTCCCTTCTGAGTGCTACTTCCAACAAAACATGGCCATCAGTGACAGGGATAAGGATTTTGGAAAGCTGAGACTTTGAAAATTCATTTGGGAGCATCTCCATTAAGGCTCTTTAGAACCAGTCCCTGCACGCCCAAGGAAGACTCTGGACCCAGCTCCTACTGGCATAAGTATTTTGTTTTTACACAAAAATCCCTAGTGCTGAGAGCAGCAAGGAGACACAAAATATAGGGCAGCAATATCCTTTTAAGTATTTTGTTTTTTTTTTTTTTTTTAACATTTCTCCTTGTTGCTTCTTTTCTCTCGCGGTGCAGTCCTGGAGAAAACAGTATAAATTCCCCAGTGCTCAGTTTCTGGTGTGTATTTAATCTGTCTGCATTCAAATGGTAATAGATTGTTACAGGGATACCTTCACACAGGTGCCTGGTGTGTATAATACCTCTTCATTACAGCCCTGAGTGAACGGGATCCTTTTTTTTTTTAAATATTAATCTCTTCAGGTTTTCACAAGCGGTGCCACACATCATCATTTCGAGCTCCCAGCTGATGACTCATTCTATTACTCCCAAGCCCATGCAGAGCAAGGCAAGAGACTGTCTGGCTCTCCAGCTCTGCTGGATAGAGCCCTGTGTGCAACAGAGCTTTGTGGGGATTCAGGGGAGGAAGCTGTTTCCAAGGATGAAGATTTGTTAAAGGCACAAAGAAGGCAGCTGGAATGGAATGAACGGTTTGTCTCCATCCTTGGAAGTGTCCAAGGCCAGGTTGGATGGGGCTTGGAGCAACCTGGGATGGTGGAAGGTGTCCCTGCCCACGGCAGGAGGAGGAACTGGATCAGCTTTAAGGTCTCTTTCAACCCAAACCATTCAGTGATTCTGTGATTCTCTCAGCTCCCTCACAGCCTGGATCCACCAGCCCTGTGGCATCCACGGCTCACTCCCAGTGCCCAGGTGTTGAGATTGTGGTGTAAATAAACTGGGTTTCATCTCAGGGTCCCAGCCCTGACCCCTTGGCACAGCTGCACCCCCAGCAGTGCCCTGTGTTGGTTCCTGCTCCGTGGGGAGGTTGCAGGGAGTAAAGCCGAGCTGTCCCTCCCTGGAAGCTGCAGTGGGGAGGAAGCATAAGGGATCTGTGCCCCAGAGCAGCCAGGTGGTGACCAGCACCTCTCACCTCTTGCCATGTATCCCAGCCTCTGGATTCATCATGGGAATCACAGCAAAGCCCAGGGAAGCCGCTGAGGCTGTACCTGTAGCTCACCTGCAGCAAGGCAGCCCAGAGGGGATTCGTGCAGTGGAGCTTGGGCAGCTTTGCACCCCCATGGCCAACACCTGCCCTGCTCCTCCTGGAAGTGTCACACGGAGCTTTGTAGGACATTCAGCTGATCCCTGTAGGACAGACTGAGCTGTTCCCATTGGCTCCGTGAACTTCTACAGATGGAGCCATAAGGCACCAGTCTGGTGCCTACAAAATCGGTACCTGATCTGAAATGACCCTGAGACTAAAGAATTTTATGGCCTTTTTGTTTCCCCCAGGAGAGCCTTAAAAAGAACTCCCCAACATAAAAAATGGAGAAAGACAATTATTAAAGGCAGTAACTACAGCACTGGGGACTGTAACTAAGAAAGGCTCTCAGAAACAGGGATTTGGAGCGTGACGTGCTGGGGAAATTCTTGCTCCTTTAAACAGAAGCCATTGCAAGTGTGACAGTGCATGTAGACAATATGGTTCAAGTGTTTGGGACCCTGAGAGATTATTGAATACTGCACGCTACCAGGTGTGAAGAGAAATGAAGGAAAATATCCCAAATGGAAGATGGGAGCGGCAGAAAAGTTCCAGCAGAGCTGAAATGATCTGAATTTAAGGAAGAGAATTAGAAGGGATTTATGCAGCTCTCCATTAGCATGAGGAATGCTGTCAGTGGAAGGGAAGGAAGAGTACATACATTTCTGACAGGAATAGGTCCTTACAAACTCCAAGTGTAAGAGTTTCCTGTTCTCTCCTGCCACCTGTTTTCAGCTCTAAGTGAAAACCAAGAGCAGAACAAGAGAAGTTGTAAGCGAACATCAAGATTTGTGCAATACTCCATGAGCATGGGCCGTGTCAGCCTCTGTTGGAAACACGGGATGGATTGCTTCCATTCCTTTTCCTTAAGCAACTCACCCCTTTTTTTCCCATAATTAAAATTACATGTATTTATATTCTTGGAAACATTTGCTTGGAAAACGTTTAGCCAGACTTATTGATGGCTAAAACGCAGAGCGCTGAGGGAAAGCAGGGAACTGATTGCTTAAATCTTTAAAGTCTGGAGAGGGAACAGAGGGAATTTGTGTAAAAGCAAAAAGACACACAAAACTTAGTGTTGGAAGAGCTTCCACATCTTGACTGATCGTAATTACTTGGAACTTGGATTTTAATAATTTTTGTCCGTTAAGCAAAGTTCTGGCTGGGAAAAGGAAGATATTTTATTGGGCTTCTTCCTTGAAAAGGTTCTGTTTCCAAGATACTGGAAGTATGGGGAGACTTTCAAAGGCAAATTTCAGTTAGGCACAGTCAATTAAAGCTGAACAACAGGATAAAAAGTCTCCTTGGATAACTCTTGGCCCTGGTGGTAGGTGAACACTACATAATTAGCACCAAGTTGGCAACTGTCTGTAGAACGTTTGACAGAGGAAAGAGCTCCCTCCCCTGCAATCTCTCCTCCCAGCCAAAGCCTGCACTGCCCATTCCTGGGTGTTGGGGAAACTCAGAGGAAAAAAAAAAAAGAAAATAATTTTTTTGCTCCCTACATCCTCGTGTCCTTCCTGGAAGGACCTTGGGAGCACTTTCTCTGCTGTCATATTCACCTTTCCTCTGAGACGTGTCGCTCTGCTCACCCAGGCAGCCATGCGTGGCAGAGCTCTCCAGAAAGCTCCAGCAATCACTCGAGGCCCTGGGATAGCAATCAGCTATGCAAAATGACAATCATCTATCACTCTGTGATGTCTTCGGGAGAGAAGTGAGAAAAACACGAGCTTGGGTGTTTTGGTAAAGAAGCCACGTGATAAACAAAATCTCTGCAGCTCCACACAGTATAACCTGGCAGCAGAAATTCCATACACCACGCTCCAAACTTCATCTGGAGCAGCCTGCATCCTGAAAACAAATCTGGGCAGAGTTACTACACCCTGGAACAGCCCCCAAAACCAGGAAAAAGAGTGAAGTTACCAGGAAAATACACATTTTGCTTTCCTCAAGTCTGTGCATAATGTAAGACATCTCCAGTATCACAGCACTTCCACCCAGCAGGGAAAGGAGCGGATGAATGAAAAATCATCTCCCTAAGCTCTGGGTGGTGAAAAAAATAGAGATTTTTAAATAGCTGTTCCCCAGGCAGCATTCAAGGC
Organism: Mohoua ochrocephala; assembly: GCA_013398855.1. Classification (NCBI taxonomy): domain Eukaryota; kingdom Metazoa; phylum Chordata; class Aves; order Passeriformes; family Acanthizidae; genus Mohoua; species Mohoua ochrocephala. The sequence goes on from VZTA01018966.1 coordinate 143,595, forward strand.
CAGGGTGGATGGGGCACTGGGCAAACTGGTTTAGGGCGAGGTGTCCCTGCCCATGGCAGAGGGTTGGAATAAGAGGAGCTTTAAGGTCCCTTCCAACACAAACCATTCTATGACTTTATAACACTGCAGCCAATATATTCTTTTGTAGTGCTCTTATCACAAACCATTTCCGAAGGGAAAATTGTAACGTGACAAACTGGATTTCTGGTCTTGGAATGAATCTGGCTGGAAGAAATGGGTAAATCAATAAACCAGCAAAACTCCTGTGTGCAAATAGCCAGAAATTGCCTATGGAAAATCACTCCTGAGCCTGCTGGTTCTCAGTAGTGCAGCCACCACAGCAGCTCCAGTGGCTATGAATTTACAGCTGCTGTCTTCTCCATAGTAACTTAAGAGTCTGAGAACCACAGGATCCCAGAATGGCTCCAGTTGGAAGGGACCTTAAAACTCAGCGAGTTCCACTCTCCTGCCATGGGCAGGGACACCTTCCACTATCCCAGGGTGCTCCAAGCCCTGTCCAACCTGGCCTTGGACACTTCCAGGGATCCAGGGGCAGCCACAGCTTCTCTGGGCACCCTGTGCCAGGGCCTCACTACCTCCTCAGCAAAGAATCTCTAATCCCATGGTTTCCTCTGAAGGAATTTCAGACATTTTACTCAACAGTTAAAAAAAATAAATTAAAAAAGTGAGCTGCATTGCATTTATGAGAGGTTAAAAGCAGGCACGAGGGCACTTACAGCAGACAGAACAAACTGCGAGTCTGCAGCCTCACTGACACCACACTGACACCTCCAGGTGCTCGGCCTCCCTGGGAAAGGATGAAACGTTTCCCTTAAGTACAGCGCTAATGGCAGTAATTGGGAGGTACCATCCTGAGTGCTGAACCAGCAAAAGCCCCCGGCTGGCCACAGGAACATCTCCTAATGTTCAATTAAGATAAGGCTCAGTATATTGTTCTGCAGTGTCTTGTTTTTTTGGTTTTGTTTTTTTTTTTTTTTTTTCTGGTTGGAAGCTTTTGAGATCGATATAAAATGAAAAAAAAAAGTTAATATAGGCCATGGTTTCAGTTCCACTGGAGCCCTATCAAACATCTCTCTTCACTCAGCCCTCGTGCCCGACTGCCGTCAGCCCAAGCACGTCACTTCTGGAAACCTCTCCTCCTGTCTCAGTTCTCCTCAGCGCTGTTGACTGGAAGAGTCTGTTCGACACCTATCACAGGAGGCTGGCTGCCAGGCAGCAGGGCTGGGGCTGTGCCTCCCCAGGACGTGGAATTAGGGCTCCATATGGGGTCTGTACCCTGGGAGGGGACAGGGGACAATGGGGCCACCCAGGCAAGGCTTTGAGAGAGAAACCCACGGGGCTGGGTTTGGGGTGGTGCTCCCAGGTGCTCCCACGCTCCTGACTCATGAAAAGTTTACAGAAGCCCTGAAACATTCCATGAATTCAGGTTTTACTTGGAAAAATGGCTGTAATAAAAATAAGCCAAGAGCAGGGGCAAACCAATCTGGAAACACTGGTTCAGTTACACATTAGTAGTGGCAAGTTTGGCTCTTTTTTTTAAAACATGCACTCAAAGTGGCATTTAATCTCCAGATTAATTCCAATTTTATTTCAAAATACGTAGGGAAGCTTGGCATTTAAATTAACCTTCCATCCCAAAGTGATGTTTTTTCCTCTGCTCTCATTCACTGAGAACATCAGCACACCTTTAATTACAGTTTCACCCCAGATGATTATTCTGCTCCACTTTGCAAACTCAGCCAAGAAATCACCTACTTATACAGCTTTTGTGTCTTCACACATCTCAGGGCACCTGAAGAGCAGAGGCAGCTCCTCTGAGTCCCTCCCTGCTCCCCATCCTGCTGTTCCCGCTCAGGGACAGCCCCAGCCTTGATTTTGGGGAGAGCTGTGGGATCCCTGTGGAAAATCCAGAGAGGAGATGATGACATTTCCTTGCTGCCCTCCCGTGGACATGCCATGACCACAGCCGCTGATACTTGACTGAAAATCCCTGGCTTTACATGAAGATGTTGGGCTTGGCTCTCCGCCTGGATTGTTTCCTCTCCTCGAAAACAGTTGCATTTAGCAAGACAATCGGTGCTTTTATGTGGAGGGAACACAGAGATGTTTCTAGATCATATTTTAATCCGAAATCTCTCTGGTACCCAAAGATTAATATTTAATGTCTGTTCTATAATGTAATTTCTACAGGCCAATCTTTCATCTTCAAAACTTGATCATCACAGACCTACAAAAGCAAGGCTTCAATATGATAACAATACTTTATGGACACAGTGATTCCTGAATTCCCTCCCCGTCTCCTACCGGCAGTGATGGTGTTCCTGTGAGTCTTAAAAGATGAGCTAACACTTTTAATTCTCTATTTTCTCTTCAGTTTATATTCAGTACCGCTGAGCATCAAGTGTGAAATGCTAGGAGGAGCCAGATCAGTGCCAGGACAAGATGAGAAGCAGTACCTTTGCAATTGAGGTCATCATCCAAAGATTAAAAACAGACTGTGATCTAATTCCATCTGTTAGGTGTCTAGGGACTCCATGTCTAGTACACGAGAATGCTGTCCCTATAATAGGAATTTTGGAAAGATCTTCAAGAAATACATCAACTTTCCAGTTGGTTAATGAATCTTTTTTTTTCCCAAATGTCAGTCAAACACCTCATATGCTCAGAGTCTCATGTCATGTACAACAGGCCCATGAACCAAATTCTTCCCCTGTTTTGCAGCTGCTGTGATTTATATTGCCCAACAAATCACGACTTTGCCTTTTCTCCTTCTGCCTAAACAGCGAGGGAAGGGAGAACATGACCACTCCAGGCTGCCCAGAGGAAAGAAGGACAAAATGCTAAATTGACTCAGTGTGAAAATGTCCCATTACCCCTGGTGCTACCCCCGGTGTTCTCGAGAAGCAGAGGTGGAGGGAGCTGCCTCCAGATGTTGGGTAGTTTTTCTTCCCTAGAGGAAAGTAACATCAAGCGCCGCTCCCAGGCATGGGGATCGTGCTGGGAATTGAGAGCCCTCCATCCACAGATTCCTTTCTGGTGTCTTGACATAAAGCAAGTTAAAATCTTGCACCACAAACTCTGAAGAGCTGCCTAAAGAATCACAAAATCATGGAATGGTTTGGGTTGGGAAGGACGTTAAAGATCATCCAGTTTCACTCGCCTGCCATGGGCAGGGACACCTTCCACTAGCCCAGGGTGCTCCAAGCCCTGTCCAACTTGGCCTTGGACACTGCCAGGGATCCAGGGGCAGCCACAGTTGCTCTGGGCACCCTGTGCCAGGGCCTCCCCACCCTCCCAACAAAGGATGAGATACCAGCCACTATTCCAGTTTGGCAGCAGCTTCTCTCTCCTAGCTAAAGAATTGATCACCTCCCTAAGAGTAGTTACTTTTCTCTTGCTAGCAAACCCTGAGATGAAACACTCCAGACACCCAAAAATTCTGCAGAGCCCCATCTTTCTTAGATTTGCAGTAGGAATATTGCCATTGGTTTTGAATAAACAAACCTCCAGACAGTGAGTGTGAGTAGTGAGGGCTCATTTCTAACCTAGAGTGGGACAAATCCAGCTAGTAGAGGATGAAGCTGCTTCTGCACTGACCTGTCATCCCATAGCTGCTGCAACCATCTGAAAAAATAAATCCCAGCATAGCAAAGAGTCAGGTCATGGCTCTGGTGTCAGCTCACCTTCCTTGGACAGACTGCAGCCACGTGAGCACTTTGGTCCCCGTGATCTATTAGATTCACAGAAATGTATGTGCCTCAACCTGTGCCCTCTGGGAAGGCTTTTTGCAGGCTGTTATTTGAGCAGATGTGTATAGGTAATCCTCAGGTGTCTCTGGAGGTGTGGAACACAAGCCTGTGTGGGACAGTGATACCCACACAGGCACTGAGCTTTGCAGCTTGTTCTGATTTCCAGTACAAGCCTGACTGGATTTCAGTGATTGATTTTTCTCTCTCCCCGGCCTGGTCCACTGGCTCCCCTGGAAACCCACAGCATTTAAGCTTCCTCAACCAAAGTTAGGCCAGGAAGATGTGGATCCTTGGCTGCTGTACAAGGGCAGAGGCATTTGCCAGTTTTACCCATCTCAGACCCCTCGGGATGGGAGGAATCCTGGCATTTCATTCCTGAGTGTATCTGCAATGCACAACCTTCTCACACAGTCGTACAAAACCACTGCTCCCCTCGTGTGTTATCAAAGTTGCTGGAACAAAGGGAATTGTATCTGAGCTAAACACACTCGGTGCTTTCAAACCTGGAGAGTCCAGAAAGCCAACAGCAACCTCACTCTTGAAAATAGGATGAAAAATAATGAGTTACATTTGTTGAAATTACAGTTCTACTGCTTTCGAGGTTAATTGCCAGGTGGGAGCAATATTTTGGTTGTTCTTTACTCAAAAGGCGGCACATCTAAACTGAAATGCCAACTGCAGGACCACCAGTTTCGTGTAAAATTATCCTTTCTTTAACAGCCTTGTTCTCTGGCTCCTTATTTCCCAGATTTCCTGTGAGCCTGGGTCTACCCTAGAAGCAGGAAGGCATTTCCTAAAATCAAGAGCTTTGCTTACTGCCAGAGCACGATCCCTACCAGCTGCTTCCCTTGCTGAGCAGGGAGCCCAGGAACAGCGAAGACATGTGCTGCACTCCCCAGGCTGCCTCTGAACCATGACATGTCACTTTTGAAGTCACCTCCTTTCCAGTACTTGAGGCTTGATTGTCCCAAGGCAGGAGGCAGGAGCTTATTTTAGATCTCGGAGCATCTCAAGAGCTTTTGGAGATGGAAGGCAGAGAGAAATAAGGGACAGGAATCGCATGTTCCTCCATCGGGGCTGATCTCTTCTTCCAAAGGAGAAGGGGAGATGACAGAATAAGGATACACCTTTCAACTATCACCTAAAGAAATTCCTTATCCTTAACAATCTGTTTTTGTGGGAATCAACTGTGTCCCAAAGTCAATGACAATTCCAACAAACCCACCCTGAAGGAGCCCAGTCGAGGCCAGGGGCTCCTCTATTGATTCCCCTCTGGTTCCTGCAGATTTCTCTGGGATGTGTTTTTCTGTAATGTCTGTCTGATGTTATTTTTTTTTTTCCTGTGTGCATAATATTCTTTTCATCCCTCAAATTTAATTTTCTAACTTGTTGGCTTTATTGCTTAAAATTTTAGTAGAGGTTTTGGGTGTGCTGCCGACAAAATAATAATTTATATTGTATCAGTCAGTATCACTCCATTGTCTTAATCTTTCATAATGGTTTTTCTGCAGCTTCCAATTTTCCTCCGAATAAAACAAATTACTTAGCAAGTGGAATATCTTCTTGTCATAATAATTTAATATTAAAATGTCAATAAGATTTGGTACACACAGCAGAGGGCACAGAGGTACAGAGGCAGAGCAGAAATGAAGTAAACTTAATAAAGTGAGTGAGAAGGTACAATAGGGATAGAGGTTGGCTCCTGCACTGGATATGAAAGAACCTTTTTATCCTGCAGTGCAGTACAATCATTGTGTAAGCAATAAAATTATTGCAGGAGCACTTCTTGCTGCTGCTGTTGGCTGACACTTAGTGCAGCACCGGTCCTCGGGGGAGGGAGCTGCTCTGGAAGGGGACAGTTGGTGGCACAGGGTGGGAAAGAGGGGATGGCCGGAGGCTGGTGGCACACCCTGCCCTCTGCAAGGCAGCCCCCTGGGGTTTCTGCCTTGTGCGTGGGTGAAGGCACCAGTCTGTGCCTCAGCATCCTCATCCAGACTTGGGGCAGGATTCGTGCTGGGGAGTCTGAGCCCTGCAGCAGCAGGCAGACCTTAGCACTGCCTTGTGAATGTTCTCATGAAACTCAAACCTTCATTCTGGTCAAATTCTCCTTCTGATCCAAACTCAACAGATTGCACTGGCAGACGAATGCAAAATGCTGTGAATTTATCTAGAACATAATGAGTTCCCTAAAAATGTCTGGAAGCCTCGGGAGCAGACACGTCCTCTCCCCCAGCAGGAGGTGGTCAGCAGGACATGCTTTGGGAGCAGTCCTGATCTTCCTTGGGCAGCCATACACAACTCTGCGAGATGAAAGTGCAGAATTACAATGACAAATCCAGAATAATTCAGGTTGGAAGAGACTTTAGAGGTCACCCCGTCCAACCCACTGCTCAGAGCTGGGCTAGCTTCAAAGTAGCATAAATTCAAAAAGAAGCAAATTTGCATGAGCTTCAGGACCTTGTTATCTGTCTCTGTTCTGTCTCAGGCTGGATGAAAAGCTGTTCCTGTATCCAACCACCCTTCTCTCTCCTGCAGCTATGGAAATGGGTGTCGCATTCACAGCTGACTCTTTCCACACAAATATATCATCGTTTGAAGTCCCCATTTTCAGCACCTAATGTCTTCTCCTGCAGAAACAGGACACAGGGCACGATTTAAGTGCTCCGTTTTTCATAATTCCTGGGAGGGAACAAAAAGGGAGAGCTGGAGAAACCCTTCTCCCTTTTCACAAAGGAATATCTTACACCACAGCTTTGCCCTGCGTGGCAAGTAGGCACCACTTTTATGTCATTTTAACCAAAGACTGACAAGAGTCAGCTGAAATACGTCTTGCTGTGTCCTACAGCCTTCCACAAATAATCCCAAGGGTGCCTGGGCTGCACAGGGTGGCAGCAGGACACCAGGGAGCTGCAGAAATGCTCCCACCAGCTCAGAGCATCAGGAAGTTTGATGAAAGTCGGTGGAGTCTACTTCTGCTCACATTTTTTAGCAAGAAGGAATAGGAAAGGTCCTTCATCCACTCTGGGAGGTTTTTCCTTATTAACTGCTGCCCTCCTATGTGTAAAAATGAAAGTGGTAAAGAGCAAAGTCCTTTGAACAGTCACCACACTGAATGTCAGGATGATTTAACCGGCAAGAGCCATAAACAAAGCTCCTAGAAAAGGAGGATTTTTTGAATCCCTGTGCCAGTGGAAGGCTGTTTGCTGCTGTGTGGTTTGTTTCCCTGTTCTCACACTGTACCAGTTTAAAACCACTCAGCACTTTTCTCCAGAGCTCATTCCACAGGACTAATTGCTCGGATAATAGGGAACTGATGCTGATGTTCAGCCAATGTTTTCCTCTCCTCCCCAGTGGGCACTTTCTGGCTGCCACCAAGAATCCCTGCCTCGTTTTCTATCTACATGTTAATGCACCTATCTACATCTTAAACACTTGTTGCTCACTATAATTCTCCCTCCTCCATTGAAATTTTAGCTCAGCAACGCTGCCATAATACAGCTTTTATTTATCAGATAACTCGCTGTCACTCCTTAATTGCTTTTCATTTGTTGGCTTCTTCCTGGTGTTGAAGCGGTCAGAACAGAATACAATTTTCTACATGTGCCCAGCTGCTCTTTTATGGACAATATTCACATCTTTTCTCCCTCCCAAGCCTCTGCTCTTTCAGACCTAACTGTCTGGAGGACTTTCTTGCAGCCGTGCTGCATTGCCAAAAATATATTCTGAAATATCAGATATTTTGGGTTTTCCACGTTGCCTCGCCCTGCTGAGTGTATCCCACCTACCACCACCAATCAATCCCACCTACCACCACCAATCAATCCCACCTACCAACCCATCCATCCGTTGGTTTCATCTCACTGTACCTTGCCTCATTACTTTTCTCTCTTGGTCCATCAGTGTTTTTCCCAGAATGGTTTCCCCATTGTAGTTTGCTATTCCTTCCCATTTAGGTATCACCTGGGAATTTAATTACTGTGCTTTCTACCTGTTTTTCCAGGTCACTTACAGTGATTTTGAGCAAGACTGGACATAATAGAAGTCCCTGAGGTAGCCCCAGCACAGCTTCCCCTAACTAGGCCTCGCACATTGATGTGGCACAGCTCACAGCTTCCTGGCTGTGCTAAATCCATGAGGAATGATTGCCTCCAACGAGTTGGGCTGAGCTAGTTTTCGAGGAAGGGTTTGTGGGTCACTGTATAAAATTATTTACTGGAGTCCAAAATGACAAAATAAAAGTTTGACATCCAAATTTAACACAACAACTAAGCCAGCAAGCTCCTTTCTGTGAGAAACATCACCTGCTCTCCCTTCTATACCCTCCTCTCCTCTGGCATTTTCACAGGTCCCCTCATCTACTGTGCATCCTTTGCCTGAATGGATCACAGAACGCTTTGGGCTGGACAGACCATAAAGACCACATAGTTCCAAACCCCTTCCAGAGGGAATGTCAGCTTCCTGCCAGCCCTTTTCAAGATCTCCCATTCCTGTCTACAACCTGCCCTGTCAGGTCTTTCTGGGAGCAGCAGAACTCTTGGCTAAAGGGCAGTGCTGGGTTTCTCCTTCAGAGGAAAACCCGTGAGTGCAGCCCATCCTATGCCACATCCACCCTGTGCACCCACACCACCAGATTTGGTTCAATCCTACAGTGGACTGAGTGCAATAAAACTAAACAGAATGCACCTTACATCCCACTCCCCAACAAATTGCTCATTAACAAGACGTATTTTTTTTCAAAATTTAAAACTTCTTGCACTGGACTGTGTCTAAAACCTCTCCATTGTGCGGTATTGTTCATTTTCAAAGAGTTGGCCTATATTGTGAATAAATTCTCCCTAGTTCCTCAATCCTTCTGCAAAGAACTGAGAGAAAGGAAAAAAAACAACAAAAAAAAAAAAAAAAAAAAAAAAACAAAAAATTTTTTGTAAANTATTTGTAGAATTGTTTAGAAAAATCTTTTCAAAATATGATGGGAGTTGAAAATTATTTAAAAGCTCTGGAGAGCAAGATTGATAAATAAAGTATAAGTTATGCACTATTATCTACCTATCCCACAGAGCGGTGCTGCATCCTACAGGGCACTGCACGTTCATCCATGGGCCAAGACTGCCTCTGGATGACCAATTTACAGCAAGGCCTAATGAAGCAGTTTTTTCTAAAGCACTTGGGACCTTCAATTAAATCCATTACTTTTTATTATTTCCCCTGCTTCCCTAACACCTCGGGGCAAAAAAAGTCAGGCTGGTAACCAACTGCAGACCAATTAAACCCAAGTGTGTGTCCAGGCGGGAGCAGCAGGGGTGGGTAATTATGCCCTGCTGACAGGGGGAACGTAAGCTGGAGCTGCCCCAGCTCTGCCTGGGCTCTGTGGCGTTCCCAAATGGCATTCAGGAAACATTTCAAGGGGATCAAAGCTGCCTCACGGGCGCTATACAAATTCTCCATCATAAACACTGAATAATACATTACACTAATCTGATTGCTATTGACTGTCAGAGTTGCATGTGTGACCTTGGGCATACATTAATCAAAGGCAGCCGTTCGTGTTTCCATCCTGCAGCGACGAGCAGAACTCATCTCAAATCTCCTCTTGTCCCCACATCTCTTTCTGCTCTGTCTGATGGCACTTGGAGGCTGGTGTTTGGAGGGAAATGGCATTTTTCTGCCCTCCCCTCTTTGTTTGAACACGCGCAGGAGCGCTCAGATACAGAATAACAAAAACGTGCACCTTTTTGTCCACCCAGCACTCCCTGAACCCAATTTAGCAAGTGTCGCAATCTGAAAGAGCGTTGGAGCTTGAGAGTAATTGGTTTCCCAGCAGAGACTACGGCTAATCCCAGAAGCTCTTTGGAATTTCAGCAGATGTGTTTATGATTTACCCTAAGAAATGAGGCGACGAAATGAAAGAGCCCGTTGCTGACACCCCTCGCGTGGTGCCGTGTGTGTGTGTTTGCCCACATGAGCTGCAGCAAGGCTTAAACCCAAAAAAACCCCAATCCCTCATCAGCTCCCTTTCCCTTTGCCATTAACAGAAGACTGGGAATACAAGAAAGAGCTGACAGTGTGTTGACAACAAACTGAAAAGGCACTGCTCTGCCTGCATTGATTCCCTTCTCTGTCCCCAAGGCTGTGAGATGATACTTGCTGGATTATATTGCAAAAAGCTCCTGCAGGTGCTCCCTGGTTTGCTGCCTCCTGCCCTGAGGTGGTCTTTGAGCGTGGAGAGCCTTCCCCTGGGGCGTTTTGAAGCCCAGCAGCAGGGCTCTCTCAAAGTATGGTGTAACAAATATAAAATCAGAAAAAACCTCAAAATAATTTGTTGAGCCGGGTTTGATGTGGTCTCAGACCATTGGCATGCAAATGCATTCCTTTAACAGCTTTATTCCTTGACTTGAGGGCTAAGCATGACAGTCAATAATTTAAAGGCAAAGGACTGAAAGAGGCTGGGATTATTCCCCAAGCAAGTGTTGTAAATGTAGACCATTTATATTTAAATTAAATTTAAGCAAGCTATGGCAATACTGATACTATATGAATAATTGGCTCTACACCCACAGGTACCTGCTTTTTAACTGCTGGGTTTAAAAATAAATAAAATTTTAAAAAAAACCTCTCAATGCTTCCACTAAAATTTCACTCTGTGCCTTGTCAGAGAGTGCCAAGAGGGAGGTGCTGAAGAATACCTGGGCACACAGGAGAAATAAAGAGGAGCGGGTTGTATGGCTCCTCCTGACGGGCCAGCACTTCTGCCTCCCAGCTATGCAAAAACACACAGAACTTAATTAAGAGGGTCCATTTTCTCCACAAAGCCTTTTATGGTCCCTGGCCTCTGCTCAGATACATTTACTTTTTCCATCAGTCACATCAGAACCTCCGGGCTGCTGCCAGGGGACCCCCTGGAAGCTTTCTCCTTTATAAATTTTTCACACCAGTTCTATTACCTGGAGTGGACTTTCACTCCGTGAGGATATGGCCTGATCCCCCCAGACCTTTCTCAACCCTCTCTGCATCTGCCACAATAAAGAATTATACAGTGCATGCAGACCACTCTTCCTCCTTTTTCCATCACGCAGCAGCTCTTCAGCACACGAGAGTTTCGGGATAAATTAATGGATATTTTAGGACATCTGAAGAGTGGTATTAGAAAGAGGCACCACATTTTGTGAAGAGAATCTCCAGGCCATATCAATCCTTTGAATATGACCATGAAGGGCCATCAAAGACTCCCTTGGAAATAAAAACTGATTCGAGAGTTTTGGTGTCTTTGTGGGTTTTTACACGAGTGACTCAACACGAAACGGTCACGCGTTGGAAATGGCACTGCAAAAGTACACTCCTTGTCCCTCCTGAGATTCCTCCTCACATCCCACAAGGAAATTTTAATTCAGCTCCCACATGGAGGTCCAAAAGGGAGGATTGCTGGCTACTGCAGACAGGGATGTTTCAAAACTGACTCTAGGAGAGAGGCTCCAGGAATTCTTTCACCTGAAATCCAGGTTCAGGAAATAAAATAAAGGAATGGCTGAAGGCTGCATCCTACACTGACTGGCTGCTTTGTATCCCCATGGCTCAGGCCGCTGATCTTTTTAATCTGCCCTCTCTTTTCACCAGAAAATCCTGGAGTTAAGGAACCTCCATTTCACTTACACAAGTTTAAAGCCAGCGTAACTTCTGACTCTTGTGGGCATTACTTTTGATTTATACTCATGACACCGAGGAGAAAATCAGATCGAGGGAATATAAATCAAACAGAGATCAATACCGAGCATCAAGGTACTAATTCTATCTCCTGAAACAGCCCTTACAAGCTGCAGGAGGCCGGGAGGCAATTCCCCTGGCACAGGCACAGCAGATTTATGTGGAGCCGTGGTCCTGGTGCAGGGGAGATGTTGGAGGTGGAAGGGGATGGGTCTGCACTCCACGCTATTAAGAATCTCTGTCTGTCTGGGCTGTCAAACAGTCTGGGGGCAGCTTTGGGAGGTTGTCATAAATCAGCACACCCTTGCACTGGGGACTGGGGATGACAACCAAGCTGATTCAAAATTATTTTTCACTGTGGTTTTTTTTGCCTCCAGGAACCACTGCAGAACCTCAGCCTTGCTTCTCCTGTTGGGAGGACCATGGAATAAGGAGCAGTGAGGGTCTGAGAGCTCCTTCCCAACCCCAAACCCTCCTGAATGGCATAGCAGTGTTCTCTTCATCACCCTCCAGTGACACAACAGCTCTAAATCTGGTCTTTAAAGTGTGCTGAGATGTTTCATGACTGCACCAAGCACACACTGGGTGGAAAGGGCTGAGCCACCGGTCCATAGGAGGACACGGTTCAGGGGTTGGGAGCGTTCTGCAAGCAGCCCACGAAGCGCCAGGCAGATGTTCACACAAGCCAACAGCTTGTCTGGTGGAGTCTTAATTTGTTTTTAGGAGATGTAGTAAAAAGAATGAGGTGCTCTGGCTGCTTTCTGCCAGCACTGGTAAATGTAATTACATATATTATCACAGCCTGAAAACAAAGGGGCTGGGAGTGGAGGAGTGGGAGAGGCACAGAAAATGGGCAAGGATTTTTTACACTGGAAAACTTTCCACCTTATTCATCAAAGTACAAATTCGGCAGCTCCTTGCTTGGTGGAAAATTTTTGAGAAATGTGGTTGAAAAGGGAAACTTGCTTGGGGGCTTATGGGGGGGTTCGTGGGGAGGGATGGGTGGCATGTTAAATAGCAATAGCTGATTGCATAATTAAGCAATAGAACTCTCCAAGCAGTAATTATAGGACATGTCAAACAGAGTCATAAGGCAGGAGGCCAAAGGCCAAGCGTTTGACCATTGGAGAAGTGAAACAATTCCCTGGAAGTGCCCAGCCCACAATGCTGCTGGCACAGTGAAATGCACTTTATTATAAACCCCAAAGAGTAGGACCCGCTTTACATTCTGAGATGATGGCAGTGCCTCCCATCAGTCTCCCATCTCTCTCTCACCGTGAAGAAGAGTCAGGGCAGCTGCCCAGGGCCCTTGGGATGAGGCTGGGCACAGGGTTTCTTGTGTTGTTCCTGGAAAGTCCGGCCTTCTCCTGGCTCGGAGCGGGGCCGTGGGACCCAGTGAGATGTCAGCTCACCTCTCCCAGCACGGGCTGAACTGACCCACACAGAGCCACTCGATTTTGTTCTGGACAGCTCTGGAAGTGTTCTAGAAATCTGTTCTTCATCATCTTGTAGCACTTAGAACAGTCTGGTGGAAAAGGTGTGGTGTCTATCTGGAACACATCTCAGAGATCTACTAACACAGGCACTGAGCATAATTCCTGTCGCTGTAGGTTTCATAGAGAGAGGTTTCTGCTTCATTAATTCTAAAGAAATAAAAAGAAAAAAAAAACTCTGATCTCTATCTCAGTGCAGAGATACATAAAATTGTATTTTTCTCTGGAAATCATTCTGCCTGCTGCTTCAGGAGCAGAGGCAGTAAATCCATTAATGAACTAAGACACCTTCTAATCACTCAGCCTTCAAGAACTCATGGCTGGGCTGAGCTCAGGACTGTGATGGTTCTTACCTGTTATGGGTTACTGTTCCCAATGCACACTTGGACACCATTTCTACAGATGTCAGTCTTCTCTTGAGCATCACTAAGTGTGTAAAGAAGGTCCAAACTATTGATTTTTAATTTTGTTTTATACACCTCCTGCTCAAGGAATAAGAGCTCTTGACTTACCTTCTTTAAACCTCCTGCTATTTTTTATATCTCTATCATCACTTTTGCTATTTTTTTATTTCTTTCTGTCATCACCCTTTATTCCTCTAATGTCTAAGATATATAGTTCTAATATTTTAATCTTTCCACACACTCCAGCTTTCTATTCACTTAATCACTTTCATTGCCTTCCCCAGACCTGTTTTATTTCTGCTCTCTCCTCCCATAAGACTGGAGAGAGACGCTGAGCCGAGGATCCGTGGTGTGGTGTCACTTCATATTAAAGATAAGGAATAATTCTGTGCTTTCCTCGAGCTTTTTCTTAATGCAAATGAACATTTTGTTTGCTTTTCTGGCCACCACTTCTCACTGGAGAGATGTCTTGTTGGCAAAGACACCTTGCTGCTCTCCTGACTCCCCACAGTTAGTTTAAGACTGACTCCACACACGAGCAGTTTAAATTGTTTCCTTTTTCCTTTCACTACGCTTCACCTTCTGCTGACTTGAACCGAGCCGATCCCTGGGATGCACTCCACCCAGCTCTTTAAGAGACTCCTGAAATTATTTATCCCTTCACTGATGCCTTTGGCTGTCGAGATCCTTATTTTGGCTGGCTGGTCCTGGAGCATCCCTCGGCCAGCCTTGCCCCGACACTGTCACTCCCCTCCCCTTCACAAGGGACCCGGTGCCCGTGCAGCTGCTTGCTCTCCCGAGGAATGTTCGTGTGAGACTATTTAAAAACCTCCTTGCAGATGGAAATTTCTGAAAGCTCCTGCTCTCTCCGCTCTGCTGCAGGAACACAAAGAAGTGTAATAGGCTGGAGAGAAATTATTATTATTTTTCACAGCACAGTGCGGCTTTGTCCATGAGATCAGATTAAGCAGCATTTTATCACCACCGTATTTTTAGCTCATTTGTTTGATTAAAGCGAGTATCATTTCTTGTTGCTTTTCAGGTATTTCCTAACGAGAAATTCACACCTGTGATGTACCTGCACCAGCACACTGAGGCACTGCATTGCATATAACCCCGGAGAAGTAGCACACTTTGGCTCTATTTTCATATTTGAACAATGCAGATCATGATATCGACCTTGTTTTGTTAAGGATATTGAACCTATCTGCAGCAAAAATAATGTAAAGATCTTTTTCTCTAACCACGTGATGGAAGTGCCACCAGATCTTTCTGGTTTTTCTGTAAAATCCATTCTGAAATCATCATAATAACAATTTTCCATTAACCCTGCTGACTGTAAATAAGCATCGGTGCTAAGAAAACGGATATTTTTATTGTCCATTTGGAAACATTCATAAACACAGCCTCAGGAGCACCCAGAATTGTCTAGGCACAAAAGCCTGCCTTTAGACCTCCAGGGAAGTGCTCAAAAGATGTGTGGATGTGGCACTTGGGGACATGGTTTAGTGGTGAACATGGCAGTGCTGGGTTAATGGATGGACCTGACGATCTCTGAGGGCTTTTTCCACCAAAATATTCCATGATCCCACGGTTCCAAGGACCCCAGAACTCATCGCCTGCAGAATCCCATACCTGCTAAAAGTTCTGTGTCCCCGGTGTCTGAGGTTGCTCACTGCGAGACCTTTATCCCATTTCTGGAGTGTTACCAAACATATTGACCTTAAAATAAAATAAATAAAACATTCTGAATTAACATTAACATAAATAAGTGAGGTGTGTTACCACCTTCAATTAACTCCTCGCTTTACCAGGTAATAAGAACGCCTGCCTTCCTCTCCCTTCAGCCCCACTCTTCCTCAGCCCCAGAACCCTCTGTTGTTCCAGCCAAGAGCCAGAGGAATGTTCTCTCCTGTGCTATTTCCTTGCTGTGTTTGTGGGCACGTGCATAAAAACCCTTTTTCTTCGTCTCTGCTCTCTCTTGGGCGCTGTTAAACACGAACTGAGTTGTGGGCAAGGCTGGGGAGGATGGAGAAGAGCTGCACCTGTGTCTGACACAGAGCCTCGTGGCACAGCTGATGGCTGCCAAGAGGCAATAGCTACTCCAGCCTTGTGGTATTTACTCCTGCGAAGGTAATTCTGGAATCTGTTGTGTGAGAATGAGGCAGGGATTCTTTAATAATGCACAAATTAAAGGAACTCAAAGCATCATTGCCTGCTAATAACATTACACCACACCTGCTATGAAGCATGTGCATATATCACATTTCCAGCTTCAAAACAGAAGCATAAACACCACTGAATAGAAATTTAATGATATAATGCTGTTTAGTGGCTGGGTTTATGCTTTGGCTGTGTATTAAGTGATGTTCCTGAAGTACCTATCTTCACAAGCACTGGAAAAATTAAACCATTAAATCGATTTCACAAATGTTTGCTGTGCAAACATGACAAAAACTCTGCAAATACAGGGAATTTATTATGGGGGCCAAGTGCTTCGCTCATGTGGTGGACACACTAAATACCCTCTTTTAAGTCTCAAATCTGTGTTTTAGGAGATACCTTTCCAAACAGGGGAGTTTGCTGAGCTGGACATCAAAGATTAGGCAGACAGACAACCCAATATAAATGCAAAGGCTTGTTGAAAGAAATTCCCAACTATAGAGAAAGGAGTAAAATTTTTTTTAAAAGGCATTTAGTGGGAGCAGGCTTCAAAATTCAGAATTTCTTTGCTGTTGAGGATACCGAGACCTTCTAGAAGTGCTCCTCTTTTCTAGCACAGAGAGACTGAGTGGGTCACCCTGTGGTCCTGGCAATTAGAAAATTCCACGTGGTGCTTTTGGTTTCTGGGAAATGGTGAACTCTTCAGAACAAATGGGGTTTTTGAAAAGTCAGGTTTTCCACTGAAATGGTCATTTCAGGTACACGAGCTGGGTGTATGGAGTTCTCTGGCTGTCACAGTCTAAGTGCTCCCCCGTGTGTTTGCTCTCATCCTCCTGCTGGAGTTTTGGCTAGAAATTCCCTACGAGCTTTAAAAAAACTAAATGAAGCTGGAGAGGGGAAATCAGCAGGTTTCAGCTACAATTCTAGCTCACGTCTATAAAATATCAGATGTGTCACAGAAAAAAATAAACCCTTAGATATTCAGGGTTCTTAGTCATTGTCACACTTCTGTCTCTCTGGTCTCTCAGGAATCGGTCTGAATTGCTCCATGGGAGTGGTTTAATTACAAGATCAGGTCTGTGTGGGATGGGAGAGGTGCTGGTAGGAGCTCATCTCCAGCTGGATGCCCCCAGGACTCTCTGGTGACTGGGAAGTGCTCAGAGGAGTGAGGAGGCAAAGGGGCATTTCCCCCTTGCCTTGGGGCTCAGAGGAGCTCTCCAGGAAGATCCTGTGAGGAATAAAACCTCCCTGCCAAGGGCCCGGTCCGACATCCTGAGCAGCAAAGGAAGCACCATAAACTGCACAGGCTTCTCATTCGTGCCACGAGCAGATGTCTCAGCAACCCATCAAAAATTAGGCTGGAGCTGATAAACGCGGTTTTACTTTTGTTTGTTTGTTTGGTGGGGGGGGTTTTGCTTTGTTTTTGTTTTTAGTTTGCAGCTCATTGTTAATTGCAGCTCCAGAGGAGCCCCCGTGCGTGGGGATGAGGGGAAGGGGAAGTTTCCAGGCTGTGGGGCAGGGTCTGTTTTGCAGGAGCAGGAGCAGTTTGCACGCCCAGGCTGAAGCTCCTGCCGGGAGTCACCTGGCGCAGCGGGGAGTGAGAGGTAGATATGTCTGAATTTTCTGGCTGATGTTCCCCATCGATTTCCCCGAGACAGTCTGGGCAAATAATTTAAACTCGGTGCCTGAGTTTGCTTATGCCTTCGATGAGCAATGGATGATATAAAGTGGCTGCCTCCCACAGACCCCACGAGCCTTTAATTTATGTTTGTGAGGTGACTGGAGCTGTTTTGCTCCAGAGCCTGTAACTGCAAGACGCTGCTAATAATTCACCAGCAACAAGTGAGCCCTGTACCTGGGGATAAACATTTAGATTTGTAGCAAACATTTTTCACCCGTGAAAATAAAAGTAAAATTTGCAGCTTCGAGTCCATATACCTTGGAAAACTCTTCCAGGGCCTCTCGCTCTCCTGTTCTGCTTCTGTCCTGCAGATTCCAGCTCTCCATCCCTGAGCAGAGCTTTGTAGTGACTAATCCTTTCCCTCTGCATGGAATTACATGGATAATTGTGCAGATACTGTGTGTCTTTTAGCAGACTTACTGGGATATCTCACACCGCCGTGCAGCAGATCCCTTTTATTTAAATCTTCAATCGATTCACTCGGGCGAGTTCCTGAGCAAATGCAGGAATACATTTTAGCTGAATTTCAGGGGATACTTATTGCATGTTAAATACCACTAGGCAATTATTTAATGAGGTTTAACAAGTATGTAATAGATAGATTACTTATGACCTAGATGTGAAACCTCAATGAATATGTTTAATCAATTGGCATTCAATTAACATACATTAGGTTTTTCCTGCAGCACGGTGCTTTATTTTAGCTCTCTGCCCAACAGACCAGCCTTGCAGCCTTGTTAACTACTTGCCGTCCATAATTTAGGTCCAACACAGTACCTAGAACATACCAAAACCAAAATATTAACATCCAACTTGTTCTTGGTGAATTTATTGACCATAATTACTCATTTAGAAATGTAAATCCCATTTGGTGCATCAGTAAACTCAATTATCTTCTCTGCATTCCCAAATCTAGTGCAGACCAAATCTAGTGGGACCTTTCTGTGCCCCAGGCTGTTGGGGCCATCTCTGTTTTCTGATTCAGAAAAGGAGCTGGCTTGTCCCTTCTTTGGGATGTCAAGATTTCTCCTGGCTCTGAAAAGGTAATATGGGATTAAAGTGGAATATAAATGAGCATTGCTGATGGATGTCCTAGGGTGGAATTACTCTCTTGAAACATCACAAACAACCCAGAAACTCCTCTGCCTCTCTGTAGTGCTGCAGTTTAATTAAAGCTTCGTAAGGAACGACTGGGTCTGTGTCCAGCTGTAGTCATTAATTTCAGTGTAACTTGTGCTTTTTGTTTTCTCATCGGCAGTAGAAAAAAATTTCTGTCTCCAAAAGTTGTCAGAAATACATAAAGCACTATTAAACAAGGCTGAAAGCAAGCACAGCCAGAGGACTGACGAGAAAGGAATGAATTTTCAGCCTCAATCTAAAGGTGTCTCAGCCGTGCCCTGTGGGATGTCTCCGGCTGCCTGTGGGGATTTGGGAACGCCCTCATCCTTCCCCCGTGAGCGCAGGCAGCTAAACCTCGTGCTTCACGTGGCTGAAAAGAGCAAGGGAAGTCAAAAATTTTAGGTGATGTGAATAATATTTCTGTAGCCTGGTTCATTTTGCTGTAGACCCATCCCTGCAGCTGCCTCAGCCGAGTGGCACTCAGAGCTCTGCAATGCTGCTCCCGAACTGTGTCCTTTGGCCCCGGTGTCCCTCCCCACCTGACTGTGCATCACCACCTGCTGCACACGGGGCAAGGCAGAATTTATTAAAAAAAGGGAAAATGGTTCTGTGAAGACAGTGGGAGAAGTGAGAAAACAACCCAAATCTTGGCGTCCTGGCTTCGGAATACTTAAATCCTTGGGTTAAGAGTACATGAAATACCCGTTTGGGTACAATTCCTCATCTTTCAGGCAGACAAAGCCTCGGTGCATCCTCAGGTAAGAGGAGCAGAGGTAAAAACATTGCAGATGCTCACACATCCTCCTGGAACACCACTGAACACAGCCCGTGTGCAGCAGCACAGCTCTGTGCCTTTGTCCAGTTTTAATTAATATCTTTATCTTGCAGCGGCTTTCCTTGTGGAAATTCTGTGACTCTGGCTGATTTGCCACGTTCTGCGCTTTCAAGCTCTGCTTCTGCCAAATCTCAAGAGTTGCAGGCAAAGTTTGGTGTCAAGATCTGAAGGGCTACAAAGCAGGAAGACACATTTTGTTCTTTTCTTCTGCAGAAAGGACACCCCGGAAGATTAAAGTAACTGGATTTTGATCAGCATTTCCCATTTGCACTGGGCTCTTTACGAATTGAAATGTAAAAGGTCAAAGCTCCAAAAACATTTTTCATTTCTAAAGAGGTTTGTTCACCACTGTAATTTAATAGCCATGCCAAAGCTGATAAGATTTTGGAATCTGTCCATGGCATGTATTGATGTCACAGGTCAAAAATAAAGGCTTCAATGTAATTTATTTCTCCAAGCACAGTGAAGATAATAACTCAAGCACAGAGCAATATGTTAAAACTAAATTATATTCAATAAAGATGACTTATGCCAGTCTTCTGAAAACGAAATACACTTGGCTCGATTTGAATGTGCTCATTACCGTGGTTTGGTGGCCTCCAGGAGGTACTTGGCCATGGCACAGTGGCCAGTGGAGGGTTCTGGATGGAGACTGTGAGGTGTGAGGGCACTGCAAAGGGCAGGAAGCTGCTGCTCCTTTCTCCGTTGAAAATCTGACTTGAGGGAACATTTTCCTGCATCAGCTTCTCCTTCTGTTTTGCTTTCTGCTGGCTGGAATGATGCATAGGGACGAAAATTCGCTCTTGCTATAAATAGAGGCCGGGCATGTGATCCAAGGGGGAGGAGAGCAGATGCTGCACACACGGCTTCAACTGGAGTGTCAGGATTTAACACCCCGTGAGGGGCGGGGGAAGGGGGCACCTCCAAAACACCGGGAAAGGAAATCACCAACAGAAGAGGTAGAGCCAGGTAGAGCCTTTCTGTTGCCCCCCAGGCTGTCGTTTAAAGCATCTCCCACTGAGGTTCAGCAGCTGGCCCACTCTGAGTCTTTCACTCAGGGGTCTGAAGGAGGAGGCTGACAGGGATGCTGCTCTCCCTGTGGGTATTTACTGGATGCAGGAAATCCAACATTGCCATCAGTTCAGTGTGGAACTTCAGCCCTAGAGCAAAACAGAAGTTAGCAGGTTTCAGCACCAATCCCAACACAACTTTCAGCTTTCGCCCTTTTTTATAACTCTTGTGGCACATTGCCTCTGCTTTACAGTTTTTTAGATGACTGAGAGCTTCCCTGCACACCATAAAGAGGGAGAGTGAGTTTTTCCACAGGCAGATAGTGAAAGGACAAGGGGGGATGGCTTCAAACCAAAAGAGGAGAGATTTAGATTAGATACTAGGAAGAAATTCCTCCCTGTGAGGGTGGGGAGGCCCTGGCACAGGGTGCCCAGAGAAGCTGTGGCTGCCTCATCCCTGGAAGTGTCCAAGGCCAGGTTGGACAAGGTTTGGAGCAGCCTGGGACAGTGGAAGGTGTCCCTGCCCATGGCAGGGAGTGGGATGGGATGATCTTTAAGGTCCCTTCCAACCCAAACCATTCTGGAAATCCTTCTATGCCTCTAACTTTAGGTAATGAGGTTTGATTTGTACAACTTGCTCCTGGCTGGGTGCCACTGGATTATTTCAGGCAGCAATTCCCCTTGAGAATTCGTGAAGTCACAGAAAGAATGTCTTTGATTTTAGAGAATTTTATGGGTTTATGTCATGGGTTCAGTTCTTGAGACTCTTGCAAGAGCTAAAGAGACAAACTGCACCTCCCACCTGGGGGGTGTGGGGCTGCCTGAGCTCTGGAGACCTCAGCAAGGAGAACGTAAGGTGAGACACATCCAGGGAGAGGCAGAATTCCTATGATCCCAGCACATGGGCAAATGTCAAGGAAGTTGCACTGGATAAACCTATTGGACCTGTGATGAGCCCTAAGATCCATAAAACAATAAATATAATATCAGCTGGGGCTTCTCCAGAGCTGCACTCCGTTCTAGGCAGCAAAGCCCTGCTGGGAGCAGCGATGCCTCTGTAGCAGTTTGCACCGAGATTTAAATATTTAGGTTATGTGGATGGTTTGGTGTTAGCGCAGTGTCTACACAACCAATAATCTTCAGCAATTTGCATGTCAGAAGAATTGCTTACAGCCAGGTTTCCAGTGAGCTGATTGTAATTTATCCGCTGTCACACACCTACAAAGAGCTACGGGGAGCGGAGGCAGGGTCAGGTCTGGAGCTGTCTCCAGCCTCTAATGAAAACCCAAGCATGACTTCCTCTAAACAATGGGAGATTTAAGCTGAGAAAAATCAACCACTGTGAGGAAAAGCAATCAAACAGCAGACCTGATTATGAAAATGCAAACGGTGAAATGCTGGTGACATTTACCCTGCTATCAGCTGCAGAGCCACCACTGCTATGGGCTGAGCGAGGGGAGAGGGAATCATCATTTGGATGGGAGGGTATGGGACTAAACTACAGACCCAAATAAAATCCTAATTCAGTAACCAAACTGACAGCGAAAGCTGTAAGACAAGCACAGCATCGGTTTCAGTCTGGACTGAAGAATAAATCAGGTGCTACAAGCTTTGATTTACAGGTCACACATCTTCCTGCAGGATGTTATTGAGCAGAACCAGCCATTCCCAGTTTACAGGTAAATGAACCTAAAGTCGGGGTAGATGAGGTCATCTAGAGAGTGTGTGAGAGGGTTGAAACAGCACCATCAGCTTCTCCAAAATATTCTCACAAAAGCAGCAGAAGAAATTCTTCATAAAACAAAGAACGATGCTGGAAAACGCCACACAAGTCAAGACAAGGGGAAGGAGATGGATCATGAAGGCAAAGTGGCTTCTCAAAGAAGTGATAGGAAAACATTCACTCCAGGGTTATATGGTCAGGTTATAGCAGCTGGAGGCCTCTCAGGGATCAACAAAGGAAGATTTTTAATAGCAAAAAGCAAAAATGAAGTGGACAAACCACTTTTAGAAATCAGCAGAAACAGACAGAAACTACATGAAGCTGTTGGCTTTGGCAAATAAAATTCCAGCATTGCAAAAAACAATATACAGAAGACTCAACAGCAGTTTTCCTGAAGTCCATTGGTGTTACTGGAATGAGGATGGGTGCTGGAATGGAAGAACAGAGCAAAACTTGTGACTGCTGTGCAAAACCTGGAGCCAGCAAAGCTCTGCAAGGAGCAAACAAAATCTCTCAGTGGGGCAGAGAAAAAGCCTGGCAAACTGGGAAGGTCTCCTGCAGTGTCTTTCTGAGCAAATTAGGGGACTGGGCTATGGGACAGGTGGGGTGAGTGATGTGGTTTGCCCTGTAACCACGTGTTTCTGGGATTCTGGGATGGGTAACAGATGTGCAGACACGGCACTTGGTTTGGTGGTGGGCCTGGCAGTGCTGGGTTAGTGGTTGGACCCCACGGTCTCAGAGGGCTTTCCCAATTTTAATGATTCTGTGTTTCTATAAACCGTGTGAACAAATCAAAACAGCATCAATTGTAATTAAAAAAACCCCAGTAATCAACAGCCCAGTCTCCAGGCTCAGGGAATTGCCACCAAATAGTGTCTAGATGGCAAAAAGCACTCAGCAGTGCCCGTTGCAGAATATCTGGGATGTCTGGAGGTGTATTACAGCACCAAGAAAGAAGTGCCTCTGTCAGGCCAGGGTGAAGCAGGGGCAGTTTGTCTGCCTGATGCTCCAGCCGTGCTGAAGTCACAGGTGAGTTTGCCCACACCTGCTACTTCGCAGNGGCTGTCCCAAGGCCAGGGTGAAGCAGGGGCAGTTTGTCTGCCTGATGCTCCAGCCGTGCTGAAGTCACAGGTGAGTTTGCCCACACCTGCTACTTCGCAGTGCCA
Organism: Mohoua ochrocephala; assembly: GCA_013398855.1. Lineage (NCBI taxonomy): Eukaryota > Metazoa > Chordata > Aves > Passeriformes > Acanthizidae > Mohoua > Mohoua ochrocephala. The sequence continues at coordinate 166,657 of VZTA01018966.1, forward strand.
CCAACTTCCCGGTGAGGAACAAACAGCAAGTTTCCTTGGGAAGTACATAATGTGCTTCCAACCACAGCTACACTCAGAAAAATATCAAATATTGTAATGACAGCATCACTCCTGTAAATGACAGCTTAGCCAACACTGAAGTGAGGACCAGAAGGCAATGCAGAACTGTGGGGAAAATACTTGTAATATTCACGTTGCAAACGAGCTCAGCAATCACTGCAGTGGTTTCAAGCTCAGTAACAGCTTTGGAAGGTAAGGATGACAATTACAAAACTTCTTGGCATGTGTTGGCAGCAACAAGCTCCTGTGCTGTGAAAATTTCAGAGAGGAAATAATGCTGTGAATTAGAAGATGGTCACTGCCTCAACCATCTTAAAAAGAAATATTTGGTTATTGAGACTCTGTAGATTAGCATCAAAAAGGGCATTTTTGCTTTTTTCATTTCTCTCTTAACATATGAATGTGGAGACTGAAAATCCATAGTGGATACAGGCAGATATGAAACAGCTTTGGCAGCAAATGCCATAGAAACTCTCGATAGCAAATAAAATTTATTTCTAAAAATGCAGGGAATTTCCAGATCTCTGAAGTTACACGTAGCAGACAGTCTGATGTGTTTTCTAAGAAGAAAGTCAACACATCTGCGCACATCTGGACAGCCAAAAGAAGATGTGAGGGATGTGTCTGAAAGGTCCCCTTCTAGCTCTAATTACCCTTTATTCAGAGGAGAAAACTCACAATGTTTAACTGTATAAACATGCAAAGGTAGGCTGGAGACAGGATGTCTTTTAAAAATTGCTGGGGAGTGCTGGAATCAATGCAGTGGTGTGAGAAAAGAGCTAAAAATAAATGGGTGGGCAGGAGGGATGGAGAGAGCAGGGAACGTCTGGAAGCACCAGGGGAGGAAGGAACCAGTCCATGAGGGGAAAGCTGATGGTAACAAGAGGCCTAAGGAAGGGCAGATGTGAAGGGAATCAATTCAGAAAGCAAGAGTAGGAAAACCAGGCAAGGAGGAAACCGGTGAGGTGAGACATTCAGAAGGTGTCTGTACTCACAGGCAAGAGTCCAGCACAAAGGGAATGGAAAAGTGACGGTGCTGTGCAGAAAATGACGGGGCCGTGGCAGAGGAGCAGCCTCGGGGCAGGGCAGGGCACAAAGCACGAGCTGAGTCCCAGCAGGGAACCCTCTGATCCCGATTTTGCTCATTCCAGCAGGACAACCTGGACACAACACTGAGGACAGGAGTTCTGCCTTCCCAGCAGGGCTCAGCTCGCACTGTGGGGTCACCTCACGTGCTTTTCTCCGAGGCCAGGAGGAAGCAGAGTGATCCCATTCCCATTATTAATGCCCATAAAGCCTCTTGGCTCATTTCCTACATCCCACACAGATATCTACAGGTAGGTCTGGGCAACAAATCTGTCAGGTTTGCCCAGGGATATTCCAAGACTTTTTGCCTCTTCTGCAAAATCCTCCTGGGGGTCCAGCAATGCAGAAGGAAAGCCAGGCTCTCACCAGGAATGTGTGTACCCCCCTGGTCTTATCACTCTGCACAACCCTGGAGCAGCTCCAGCTGGAAACTGGTATAAATTTGCTATTAACTCAGCCTATTTCTAACAAAAAAACCACAGCAGCACCACTGGGTCAGACCAACTGTCCATCTCCTCTAATTCCACATAAAGAAAGAGGTTTTGAAAAGCTAATTGGTGGAGTTGCTGGGTACGAGGTGAGCGGAGGCAGGTGAACACACGCAGTTAAATTTCATAGGTTCCAAGCCCTTTGCTTGCAGGTGAAATGTATTTCTGCTGTCTGTTATGTTCTGCAGCGGGTTCAGGACTGTCTGCAACTGAACTGGCAGATCAATACCAGTGAAGGTTGCATTTGTTTCACTAGTGAAGGTTATTTTTTGTTTGCTAGTCAACCAGGCAAATGCTTTCATTACATGGAAAGGGAAGAGACAGAGCCAGGGCTTAACAAAGACCTCAGGAAGGATGAGGGAGGAGTGATTTTTTGGAGGGATTACACAGCTCCATGAGGCTGGGGCTGTTTTAGGCAGGGCCACGGCAAACACCAAGACAGAGGTGAGCTCTCTCATCCCCTCGTTCTCTAGGTGCAGTTAATTACTCATTGCAGCCGTGTGGAAAGTTTGTGGCGACCCTGGACTGCATTTTAGCAAGGAATGGGCATCAATGAGGCTAACATGAGCACAGCAATTCATGTTGGCTGGGGTTTAAACCCCCAGCCTTAAACCTCTGTGAAAATACTCTGCTTTTACTCACTCAGTGTGCTTGGGTGCCACTGCCCTCGACCTCTGCTGTGAGCAGGTCTGCAGGCAGACCTTGAAAGCCTCCTTCTGCCCCAGCAAACTGCAGAAGATGTGAGATCAGCACACCCATGCTCCCCTTCCACCCAGCATAGCCCAGTCATGGTGGGAACAAGGATTTTGGTGTTTTCAGTGAACGCTGATGAAATCAAAGCTCCCTCAATGAGCTCAGCACCCACAGAGGCTGCCCCAGGCGAGCAGAGCCCAGCAAAGGCTGTGCAGGAGCTGCTGGCAGCCAGGAAGGCCCACACTGATCAGCAGCAGAACTCCTCCTGCCCGGCCACCGAGGGCTTCAAACTGGGCTGACGTGGGCACAGCCCAGGGCAGCACCAGCAGAGCATCCTTCCCACTGCCAGAGGCTCGTTACAGCTCTGACCTGCAGGGATCTGGGCTTCTTTCTGTAGCTGGTGGAACAAGTGGTTTACATATCAATTATCTGATGAATGTAGCCTTGCTTTCCATTCATGAATCATTCATGACCAGAGTCCGGTTTTGGCAAAAATGTGTATTTTCTGTAAGCATCCTCTCCCCTGAGGCTGAGCACGGGCTGCCCGTCAGGGCTCTTGGCTGCACAGAGCCCTCAATCAGGGCAGGTAACTCTCACAATCCAATCTCTGCCTCTTTCAGTGGATGGCTTAGAGGCTTAAAACCAAGTGTACAATGGTAATCCCAAACAGTTTTCCTCAGACATGAATCCCCTTGCTTACCTTCAAAGGCGTCTGTTTTATGAGCTGCTATTCCTCAAACTTCTCTATAAACAGAAATCTTTACGTGCCCCTGGGCTGCCATTACACAGCACATTGCAGCCCAATGCTCAGTCCTTCCCAAAAACCACCACATAGGAACATGTCCCTGGTCCTGACACCCGGGTCCTCCTCCAGCTGCATTAAAAGCTTTGTAATACACCATTCCTCCTTTATTCCACATGACTGTTAAAGGGGTTTGCCCCTACTTGTTACTACATCGATTTTCCTCTAATTTCGAGCCTAAATTAACTCCTGGCTTATTTAAGTCATTTGTCCTCATGCCCATCACTGTTATTTCTTTTCAGCAGCAATTTTCTCCTTTGAGTGTTTGCCCCTCCACGTGTTCCACTCCCAGTCTTTACCTGACTAAACTAAGTTCTGTTTTCCTCTCTCAGCTGGACAGTGGCTGCATTCCTCTGATTGCCCTGAATCCCCTGATGGCACCGTTGGCTGTTTGAATTCTTCCCTCTCGCTTTGGGGGAAGAGAACTGTACAGAACTGATTCTGATGAGGTCAGGCCTACCTTTGTGAAATTGAATTAGTGCTTCCCTTGGACCTCTAGCCTTAACTGAAAAGGTGAATTGGGTATAGCTGATGGTTTTTTTCCTTGAAACCATATAATTGCCACTTAATGGTTAACCTGTGATGTCCAAGTACATTCAGGTCTTTCTCATCCTCAGTCATTTCTAACAAATAGCTGAAATTCTCCCTGCTGCTCCATAAGTACTCGTCCATACATTAGATATCATTGTATTTTATCCCTTTTCTATTGCTTCAGTTTTCAAGGTCAGTCCTCAGTTAATAGCCCCATCCTGGCTTGCATTGAGGATGCACCTTCTGTCATGTGACCTCCAAGTGCAATGGTCCCTCTCATCATCCCCTTCCAAGGTCATTGCAGAAATGAAATATGCTCAGATCCACTCCTGATCCTCGGGGATGTTTACTGGTAACCTCACTTCAGAGTGATAATTCCCCTTCTGCTGCTCCCTGTCACGGGCTCCCCTTTAGCCACTGCTCTTCCCACTTCACAGCTCCCGTATAAATTCTTGGCGCTTTCAGCTGAGCTGATAATTTCCCATGTGGCACTATATCAAATGGCATCTTCGGTCCAGATAGATGAGAGATCTTGCATTTCCTTTGTCTAGAAAAATCATTTATCTTATCAAATTTATCCCAAACAGACAGGGTTTGCCCAGAAAAATTTAATTGTCAACCGGGACGATCGTGACTGCAACAGAAAATGGGAGGGCAGGCTGCGCTCCCCGCAGCTCTGCTGGACACATACCCATGTCGAGGGGACCCTAATTCCAGGGACAACATTTCCTCGCTGCTAACCCTTGAAATGACCCACTCTGTCACTGGAGTCTGTGAATAGACAGCGACCCTCATTCCCGGCGTGCAGGCGAAAGTCACACGGTGATGGATTTTCATCCAGCAGTTACAGCCCAGCACTCAGAGAAGAGCAGCCGAAGCATTTACCTGGTTTATTTTGGTAGCTGTTATATATCTATTTGTTTATTACGAGGGAGAAAGTGCAGGTTTTTTACACAAAACTGATATGTTTAGTGCTTTCATTTTATGTTTTGAGCAGTTAAGCTATTCGGTGTTTAAAGGTAGTATTGGTTCTTTATAACTCCATGCCGACAATGGGAGTCTAAGATAATGGAGCCTAAAGAGAGAGATTTTTCCATTCTCACATTGTTTCTGAAATATGGAGCAATCAAATGCACTCAGTAGAAGGTTTCTATCAGTAAATCTTCAGTAAAAGTGTCTTTAAAACTTAGGTACGAAGATTGCGGAAGGGAAAATGGCTCACAAAAATTCTGCAGATATTCCTTGAAGACCCTGGAACGGGTTTACTCTAATCAGGACATCAAAATGCCTCTCCCATTCAGGCCATTTTGGTGCTTTGGACCCTTTTCAGCAAAGCTCTTAAGTAATCAGCATTTGTATTAATTGGAACAGAAAACAAACACGCTTAAAGTTAAGCACGGGCTTAACTCCCTGCAGGCTCTGCTCTGCCGTGAAGGGAGAAGCAGGTTTCCCCAGGGGGTGAGGGATGGGATGCCTGTCCAAACGTCATCCTCCCTGCAAAGTGATTAAGGGGTGCTAATTAATGAAGGGGTGTTTGCCTTTCCCTGGTCTCCTGCACAGAAGGAGGAAGGGTTAACACGAGCCAGGCCTTCCCAGCACAGCGGTGCCTGTGAGAGGTGGCGGAAGGCTCCCGCCGTCCCCTCCCAGTGCCGCGGGATGTCCTCGGCATCCATCACAAATATTTATTCCTTTTCTCAGGTTCATAATCTTCACCAAATCCTGCCTGCTGATTGCAGCCCGAACATTCATTGTTTCCAGACCACTAAGAAGTCCCCAGCCCTCTTGGGTGTCTGGTTTTAAATTCCTGCTTGTGCACATTTCCTGAAGTGAATAAAAATGTGCGACTTATCTGTACATGCAGTCGATATGATCTTCTGCAAAACCTGCCCACGGGCAATTATGCATTGAAAGGGCAATTACACACACAGAATGACCCAATTTGCATACAAAATCTCAATTATTGCCAAGAATTGCATGTATATTTTTGTGCAGCGTTCAGAAAATTGGGCCCCAAAGACATAAACCCTTTCTTCTGCCATCAAATCGCTTTTTACTTGAAACAAGAAGCAGAATATATATGAGTCATATTAGAAAAAATATTATTACCAGAAAAGTAGGATGGTCACATTGGTCAGAGTGCAGGTCTGTCCACACTCTCACCGCATCTGTCCCAGCTGAAGGATGAAGAAGACAAGCCAGCATGTTCCAGGCCTGGCTCAGCACACTCCCTCAGCCTCCGGCACTCTGGGGCTCAGTGACTTTCAGCATCAAAGACGGCGTTTTAGTATTTAATACCCCGAATTATTCATTAATAAACGGATTATTCTTGCAGATAAAAATTCAAATATGGCATAAACCAATTTGGTTTGCTCACATTTGTCTGTATCAATCTAGCATCTGATGAGTAGATGTGCTGCAGTGAGCAAATTCTCTGCTCTGCCTCGGCACCTCGGCAGCGAGGGAGAAGGAGAGGTGCCAGCAGAGGTGTCACTGCTTTGTCCTGTAGGTTGTGTCCATCAAGACCTCTGCCAGCACAGGCTGTGGGAGCCAGGTGAGAGCCAGCCCTTCTGCAAACCTCATGGGGCATCTTTGGCCTCGGCTGCAATAAGGACCAGAGGCAGAAACATCTGGTTTCAAGCTATTTCTGAGCAGGGCTGATGGGAGCTGGTGGTCCCAGCTGGGGTAGTCACAGGACAAGGGGGAATGGCTTCAAACTGGCAGAGGGCAGGTTTAGATTCGATATTAGGATGAAATTCCTCCCTCTGAAGATGGTGAGGCCCTGGCACAGGGTGCCCAGAGAAGCTGTGGCTGCCCCATCCTTGGAAGTGTCCAAGGCCAGGTTGGACAGGGCTTGGAGCAACCTGGGCTGGTGGAAGGTGTCCCTGCCCATGGCAGGGGGCGGAATGAAATGATCTTTAAGGTCCCTTCCAACCCAAACTGTTCTGTGCTTCTGTGAAATCCCCATCCCACCTACTTCAGAGTTCAAAACGTGGGATTTGAGACCAGGTTACTTCTGGATGCACGAAGACATCCTCTTGATAAAATAGTGACATTTTTAGTGCCCCGAAACGTTTAGCATAACTTCTTAGGAGACAAAGAGACTGGGGGGGGAAGAAGCAAGGAGCCAGACAGCAAGGAAATGTTTATTTGCTTCATAAACTCCCTGTTAGCGAGGCCGGCAGCGCCTTCCTGCGTGACAGCCCACAAAACACCCGGCGTGCTCCGCATTGTCACCGAGACGTGCCCAATAAACCTTCCGCCGATAAATGTTCTCATTTAGCCAGTATATCTCGATAACCCCCACTTCCCGCTGTCACAGGTATTCAGAGTCAAAAAATAAAGCCGCCCCTTATAAAAGTACATTTAATGAGACTTTAATGTTGGCGCAGTAAATCTGCGAGCAGCTGGATGTGTTTTTAAGTTTCCTTGACGTCTTTTATTTGTTTAATACATGAGTCTATAAAAGCCATTTCTCGGAGCCTGCTAATGAGCAATGGGGGACTCGCAGCTATTTAAAACCCGGAACAAGGCATCAAAATGAAGGATGCAGTAAAGGCTGCTGGAGCGGGGAGCTCCAGATGTGACAAGCGGTGCTTTATGGGGCAGGAAGATGGAGCACCAGGCACGTGGCTGCGCTGTCACACCAGGTACAGGCTTGCTCCAGGAGCCCACAGGCTTTCTTTTCATCGAGGTGAGCAGAGCTAATGAACGTGCTCCCTGTGGAGACATGGAATCCCAGCATGATTTGGGTTGGAAGGAACCTGAAAGACCATCTCATTCCCACCCCCTGCCATGGGCAGGGACAACTTTCCACTATCTCAGGTTGCTCCAAACCCCATCCAACCTGGCCTTGGACACTGCCAGGGATGTGGCATCAATAACAAGGAGCCCAGCTTTAGTTCAAGCTGCAGTGGGATCCTCGGCATGGAAGGCTGGGACAGAGGAAGGCTGGAGTGCCAAGACCTCCATGGAAATCCCCATGAGTTTGAAGTAGGCTTCCACGGCTACAGTGAGGCTCTGAAACACCTCCACTGCAGAGATCTTCCCTGTGATAGAACTTCCAAACTCTGTCTGCATTGTTCATCTCATCCAAAGCGAGGAACGGTCCCCAAAACCCACATGGAAGGAGGGTCAGTGACAGCTGCAGCCAGCACAGCGCAGGGTTAGCTCCCATCCAGCAGTGGAAGCTTGTTCCTGGAGAAAATGCTGCTGTGGAGAGCACTGAGGGGTCACCACCACCTGCCTCTGCCCTCCTTGCCCTGCTGGGTGCTGAGGATGACGATGCTGTAGCTCAGAAACAGCTGTGAGAAGGCAGCGCCCATCCGTGTGCATCATCACATTGCGCAAAGGAGAGCAAGCACCCAGGAACACCCAGAATCAGCCAGACCTGGGGAAGGCTTTCCTCTGAGCATTCCCCATCAGAAAAGTGAAGCTATTAATTGAAGTAAAGTTTTAAATAAATTTTTGGGTTGAGAAATTGTTTTGGAAAAAGCAATCCTTCGGAGAAAAATCTAAACGAGGGTATTTTTTCTCGATGTCTTTGAAAGAAGTATTTCTACATTATATAACAACAAGACATCTATTTTATTTTAAATTAATTAAAAATGGATAATGAAAGTCTTTGGTTTCATGAGAAATATTTTTTAGTTTAATTTCCCTGAATGGATTTCATAAATTGCTTCAGCCTGACGTGAAATGATTTCTTTTTACATTTCTTCATTCGGGTTGTGCAAATGACAGAAAAATCAGTTCTTTGTACATCTTTAGTCTTGAATATATTGAATTCCTCTGTGAAGATGGAATGGATGGGAACCCTTGCAAACTGAGTAATTCAGATGAATAGTCTTCAAAGTCAATTACCACTGTGCAGAGATGATATCTGCTTCTGCCTCATCTGGACTTTCCAGCTCAATTTTTGCTCTCCCAGAACTTTTTGAAGATTTTTAAATTTTTTTTTCCCAGGCAAACCAGCTCAGTTGTACATATGGATTAATTAGAGCAAGGAGGTCTAAAGCAACTCCCAAATTCCAAGTGCTGCAGTGTAGGATAAGTCACCAATGGCTTTTTACTCCTTGTTCCACCCATCTTCTGTAGGAACAAGTTCCTGGCAGCTCAAATCCCATCCAGTTTGGACCCATCAAAAGGGGGAAGAGTTCAGTTTGCCCCAAACACAAGTGACTGAGGGATCCCCAAGCCCCAGCAGGGCACCAGTGCCCCAAAGCCTCCTGATGAGACCCAGCAGGTTCCTTCTTGCAGGAGGAACATCTATAAAGGGAAAACACTGATAACTCTGTTAATACCATGAATATCATGCCCATTAAAAAGCTCGTGAAAGACAAGCATTAAACTTTCCTGCCTATGGGTTCAGGGCAGGAGAGCTGCCTCCCTGCTGGTCCTTGGCTGCCCTCGGAGCAAGTGAAGCCAGGAATTTAAAGCACCTTACCTGCTCGAACTGCCCACCACGGGCAGAAAACCTCTACATCACTTCTTTCCCGATGTTTGTGTGCATTTTATGCCTTCCTGTTTAGTCTGGCAATGTGCTGTTAATGCTCCCCATTCTCTATTGCTGGGGAGATAATAAATAAGGGCAATTATTCTGATCAGAGTTGCAGTAAGAAAGACGACTTCCTCCAGTGCGATGTAAATGCCACTTTTCATTCTCACTTTTATGATTCTTTAGCCAGTTATGGATCCATGTAGCTGTGCTTATATCAAAGCCAGTTTTAATTTATTTTGAGATTAAAATTTTATGAGAGATTGCATGAGATGCTTTTCTAAAATTCAAATAGACTACACCCACCACATCCCCTTCAGCTAGTAACTGTAATTCTATTTTAATATGATATTGAATTTGTCTGCAAATTTATTAATTTTTTTTCTGTACAAACCCACCCTCAAAGAAATATTTACCTCCTAATATTTGCTTCAAACTGAGAAATTCAATGCATGGCAACTGTGCCATTCTCTCTCCGATTTTCTGACGAGTAGCACAATATTTGCATTTCTCCCTTCTTCTGATGCTCCTCAGGCATCAACCTGCCCAAAGGGGACCTAGAGGGGAGATGGAGGGGGATTCTTCACATGGAGCTGCAGGGACAGGACAAAGGGGAATGGCTTCAAACTGAAAGAGAGTGGGCTTAGATTTGATGTTAGAAAGAAATTGTTCACTGAGGAGGTGCTGAGGCCCTGGCACAGGGTGCCCAGAGAAGCTGTGGCTGCCCCTGGATCCCTGGAAGTGTCCAAGGCCAGGTTGGACAGGGCTTGGAGCAGCCTGGGACAGTGGAAGGTGTCCCTGCCCATGCCCCTGCCCTGGCACTGGATGATCTTTAAAGTTCCTTCCAACTCAAACTCTTCTAGGATTCAATGATTCTACCTGTAGTTTCTCAGAAATAAATTAAACCAGGTCAATGACATTGGCAATTTTAGGAGGCAGAATCCCTCTTTGGGTCACGGATTTGTGGCCGGAAAGGATGGCTCTCTTCCACAGGAGGGTCAGCCAGGCACCCTCGTGTCTCAGGGGCTGATGACCTGAGGTGGCCCCTGGCAGGCCAAGGCCAGCCAGACCCACGTGGCAGCTCTTATCTGGGAGCAATCCTTGGACGTTCAGTTTCAGGAGGTGAAATCCCACTTCTAGCACCAGGCGCCTTGCCTTGGAGGGCAGCTCTTCTCCATGGGGAGGAAAACCTGGTGCTCAAGTGTCTTGGCAGGAGCTGAGAGGTGTCTGGGAGACCAAGGCCAGACAGACCCTTCATCCCTGGCAGCTTTTGTCATGGAGCAGTCCTCTGGCATTGACAGTTTTAGGAGGCGGAATCCCATTTATCCCACTTCCGGCACCGGGCCCCTGCCGAGGAGGACAGCTCTTTTCCACAGGACAGAATTCAGAACTCACTTCATTTAAATGACCCCTGCACCAGGGCAGGAATTTGTTTACTCCCTGAATTTCCACCAACAGTTGTGAAATGATGGAAACACTCTGCTTTCCCTTATTTTTGTGCAAGAATTGTTTGCCTCAGCATTACATACTCTGCGACAAAATAACAGAAAGAGGCAGATCGAGATATTCAGCCAGAGGTTTCTTTCCCAAGGTTCTTTCTCCGCTCCACCCCGCTGTTCACACTGCAGTAAATCTTGCTGTCGTGGACCCACTCCGTGCCCGTTTCCAGGGGGAGTGGAGCTGCATGTGTGGATTTAGAGCCTGTCAAGGTCCGTGTTGGATGAACTCTCCAGGCGCACTGAAGATGAACTCTCCAGGCCCCGCAGCACCCTTGGGAAGGCTGAAAGCACCATCAGGGGATAGGGCTGGAGCTGCTGAGCTCCACCTGAGCCTGAATCACATAAAATGCCTTGGCCCTGTGCCAGTGGGGTGCCGGTGCCTGTGCCTGTGGGTGATGGTTTTCTGTGGGGAGAGGATGCAGTGCGAATCTCCCCTAAAAACGAGAGGCTCCATCACGGGATGATGAATTCAGATCTCTGTAAGAACAAAAGGGGAGATTTCCAAGAATCATTCTCCGTCCTCTTCCAGCTCCTTACCCATCACCCCTCTTCTCCCCGTTCACAGTAAACACTTGTGCAACTCCAAGGAAACCTCCTGACCCTGGGGGATGCTACAGAACACAGATCCAGCTCGGTCCAACACGGTTCAGCTCCAGCAAGGATGCGGGCGGAGAAGCTGTGACACTGCTGCCACCTCCTGCGTCCCTGGCACCTCCTACTCGGCTGGCGTGAGCCATCATTACATGTTCCCTCTGCTGGGGCTTGGCTCTCTGCTACCCCTCAGCTAGAGCAAAGCCAGCTCTGCTCTGCCCAGTCATTCTTAGAAAAGAAGACGTGATTTGATCTTGTTTTCGATGCAGACATTGAGTTTATGAATAATTATGTGAGCTGCAGCAGCAAGGACTAGACCTAATTCCCATGAATGGCAAGCTCATTGAAAAAAATGGCCCAGTTTGGGGATGAATCACCTTTTCTGTATCAGTGGGGAGGTTCAGATAAAACGTGTTACTGATGCTGATTCTGTCCTCGCTGAGCTCCCGTTCCTAATGGAGATCAAAGATCCCATTAGACAGATTTGATGAAGAGACAGTCCCTCATTATAGAGTTTGAACAAGCTGAACGAAACCCATAAATAAAACCCAGGGCCTGCTCTTTCTCTTGGCACAGAACCTGGCTCTCCCTCTGGCACAGCCTGTGCCCATCTGAAACACCCCGAGGAAGGATTTTACAAACTCATTTCCAGAGTTCACTGGGGTTCTAACAAATCTGTCCTGCTCTCTGACACGAGGGAAGGAATGCAGGAATAGTTCACTGGTTTAAATTAAAAATAAACAAATGGGAAGAAAATGCTCCGAGAAGGAGTCATCAAGGCACTGAGGCTGTGAATGTAATTTCAACAACAAACTTCTATGGGACACAAGCGAGAATTCAGGTATTGGAATAACTTGGCCTTTGGGGGTTTGGGGTTGGTTTTTTTGGCTTGCCCAGGGACATTAGCTGTGCTGTGCCAGGAGAAAGATGCTCAAAAGGAGCAGGAGCAAGGCAGTGGACAGGAGTAGGACAGGACAGTTCATCAAAGTCTCCTGTTCAAGGCAGCTCTGTTGTCGCTGACTACCAGAAGAGATTTACACCCCTTGCCATCCAAGCAGCCAAGTCATCTTCCCAGCAGCATCAGTGCAGCCCACAGCAGCTGGGGAGGCTCTCTGCTAACCCAGCACATCATCTCCAGCACTTTTCCTGTCCTCTCTTGGCCTCTGTATAGTTATATAAATCTCCTGCCATGCCTTGAGGTCCCATACCACAGGGATCTCCCCAGATTAGATTAACAGACCCCATACACCAGACCAGCTAAAAATCAAGGTTTGAATTTCCATGGCAAACATATTTCAAAACTTGGTGTCATCCTGTTTTGCAGCTCTCTTCTCCTTCTCCACATTTAATCAATATTCTCGGAAAAAAAAACAAACTCATATTTAAAAAGTGAACTTCAGCTTATTGGCTGAAATCTCATCAACAGGAGTTTAGTCTGATGCACTCCAGAGTTTTAATCTGTGGGGTGTTTTAGCTGTCTGCTGGCTTTGTCTCCTCTTGATGACTGGAGATGTCTTTCCCTGGAGAGGAAAGTCCTCACCATTTCCCAGCTCCTGCTGTTCTGTTCCTACCTGGAGACAGTGAAACAGAGAGAAATTCAGGGCAAAATGCCTCCAATTTGTTCCCCTAGTGCAGCCCTGTGGCTGCAGCCTCAATCAGCTTCACACTAAACACTTTAGTTAATTGGCAACAAATTGGGAGATATGAGCTGGTTTCAATAAATATTTTATTAATTTTAAAAAACAAAAGGTTGCATCCCTTCTCGCCCAGTTTGATTGTGCACAGTCACGCGTATTAATGTGTAATTGCCACATCAATTGGCACTCGTGGGCTCAGAAGGAGCTCGTTATGAGAAATACTTATGCATGTATCCTCAGCAGGTGTCAATCAGCATCGTGCCACTGAGATCAATGGAGCCTGGCTTATTTATAGAGTTAAAGCTCCAGCAGCTCACCTGCAAAATAAACCCTGGAGTATATCCTCAAATATGAGCTGGGCAGAGGAAGAATAGATTTTTCTCTGCAATTTGTATTTACATAAAAATGCCATTTTCTCCATACCTGGATCTCGCCTATGTGCACAAACATGTCATTTATTTAATTTTTTTGCAGTAAACCCCTTGACCGAAACACAACTGTTCAACCCCAGTCGTGCTGTAGTTATCCACAACCCACATCCGCCTGCCTGGGTTTGGGGGATGTTTGCAGGTGTAAAGCCTGACTTGCTGAAGTGCTGCTGGCCAGGCCAGGCTCCTCTCCACCCCACACCGACAGAACACAGGGAATGTTCCAGGCCAGGGGTTGGGGACCCTTGTCCTGCCCTTCCCAGCCCCATTTGGAGGTGTCAGTGATAAAATCGAGTGTGGTGCGTGTCGGAGACGTGTGGCAAAGCAATGACGAGAAGGGGTTGAATTATTCATGGGGAATAAATTAGCGATGAGCAGAGCCCCTTCCCGGCTCAGGAGGATTTGGTGAGGTATCTCTGAGCTGCTGGAGCCAAGAGCAGCCCCAGATAACTCCCAGGCCTGTGCCGAGGGAAAACTGGTACCAGAAACAGCCCCACAACTTGCAGGCACCCACCACAGCCAGGGCCAGGCTGGTATTTCATTAGCAAACTTGATTTTCATTTTCGTCAAAATCTTGCAAAGGAAATCACTGATTTGCATAACATTTTTGATGGGAAAAAGTCAAAATAAAGTGCTTTTCTCTCATTTTGATAAGGAAAAAAAATCATCTCCTTAGCTGACTCAATTCAGTTCTTTACTTTTCTGCAGGATTCAGATGTTCTCACATTTTGGAGACAAAGAACCACAATAATATTGAATATTTATTCTCCTTTTTTGTAACATGCCCATTCTATGGAAAAGGTAAACCATTTTTCTTCCCTTTGCTTTTCAATTTGAGGGTTTTCTGTAGAACAAAAATTCCTCTTCTATGACCGATTTGTCGTGTGGATGGAACGAATAATTTTTCAGGCTGTATTTCCCTCACAAGTTGTTTACTTTGATTACTTCCTAGTCATTCTGCGGGATATTTGAGCTGTCACCGAAGTCATTTTGGCTTTCTTTCTGCTCCTAGAACAGAGGACAAACTGTTTGAACAGCAAAATGATGAACAACAACTAAAGAAATGTAAATAATTCATAAATACTTTTATGAAGTTTCTTCTCGTCCCGGGGGCCACGCACAGCGCAGCTCCACAAACAGAAACCTGTTGGTGCAATGATGCTCCCACCCCCTTTTCCATCTCTGTTTGCAAACAGCAGCATAAAAGCAGAGCAAACAACTGCAGCCAGCTGTACTGAGAGGGGCAAGATAAGGCACAGCAATAAATGTCTTCCCATGCCAAAGAAATGGGATTAGTCTGCTCTCATTAGTGTTTTATTTGATAAAGAGTTCAGAGGGAGGGCTTGGGACTCGCAATGTGGTGATCTGCCGAGTCACACAACTTAAGGTAATGTCATGAGGCTTGGTGAATTTAAATTCACAATCTGGCTTTAAAATGAGGTGGTTTCTTCTCCCTTTTTCAGCTCTGCAGGTGGGATGTTTTATTAGTGCAGTCTGGGGTGCCAGGATACCTGAGGCGAAGGTGCAGGGAGGGGACATTATTTATAAAGGGCTTGACTGAAGGCAAAAAAATAGCTGGAGATGATGAAAGCAAATAATGAAAACCCTTCAGCTGAAATATCCATTGAAGCATTCTGGTATTTAAGGAATAAAGTGAAGAAATGTTTAAGGAATTTAAGTGAATAAAAGAGCTCCTCAGGGCGGGAGGAGTGGAGCCAGCTGTGGCCATGGATACGTGGGGCAGGGACAGAGCAGGCTGGGCTCAAGGCAAGGATCCCTGTGGGATCGGGAGGAGTGGTCAGCTTGTGCCAAGGAGAGGTGAAGCAACCCAACCACCTCCTTCTCCAACGTGTCCCTGGGAGATTAATGCCAGCAGTGGTGGTGAACCCTTCCCAGGGATGCATGTCTCCATCTGAACTTCCAGAAGCATTAAATTTGTCCAAGAAATAGAGTGAGACCTTTCTCTTGGCAGCTCCGCCACCTTTCCCACGGTGCTCTGGCACCTCTGAAGCAGACACAAATCATTGCACAGCCCACAGCCAGCAGCTGCTCCGGGCTCCCAGAGCTCATCCCACCCCGTTCAGATCCAGCCAAAGGCACAAAGCAGGGTCTTCTAACGGTGGGGCCGGTGCTCCACCAGAAAAGTGCTCCAAGGATGGCTCCAGGAGGTGTGTGTGGAGTCTTCAGCCTTTCATTTAAAGACGTACTTGAGTAAATAAATAACAAAGAGTAAAGTATTTCACGCTTTTCAGTTTGGCAGGGAGCTGTTTCTCCCATCATTGCAAGCTCCACGTTGTCATCTGAAAAAAATGGGCGATAATAGGTGGATGAGAGTGGATAAATTTGAGTGACCCCCTGGAGACAGCTCCCCAAGTGACCATAGATTTATTATTTACCTCCCAGAAGGTACAAGTTCACTATTGGCTCCCTCCTGACTCTTTTCTCCCTTCATTTTTCTTTTTCCACCAGCGCAGACAGTCACTGTACTTGTCTCGTCCTAAGCAAAGGGCCTTTATTTATATAAACAAGGAGGGGAAGAGAAATGGGTGGCAGGAGTGCCTGGGCTTTCTCATACCATCAGTCCAGCTCTCTGTGATGTTTTATGGTAGGACAGAAAAAGAAAAATACAAACCAAACCAAACAAATCACGGGCAAACCTCCTACTCCACCAGTTTTCCAAGAGAGGAAATTTCCAGGGTCGAAGCTGCGTGGATGAGCTTTTCCAGCAGCCCCTGACGTCACCTTGCAGAGAGCCGCCAAGTCCCCTCGCTCCTCAATCCCTCTTTGTGTTTCACCCAGCCTAATTAAGTTACTTAATTCCATTTGGTGGCTGCGCTGTGGGAGCACAGCTCTGTTCCAGCAATGTTAACGAGCCTGGGTGAGGAGTTAAAGCCCCCACTCATGCGGGGTTTAGTGGCGGGGTAGGGCCGGGCCAGCCCCAGGTTCAGGTCCCTCTTCTCGCACCTCAGGTCTCACTCAGAGCCCCTCACAGAAACCACAGCCCGGTGACAGCACCTGCAGGAGCTGAAATGTGCCCTCGAGCGTTGCCCTTTGGGATGTTTTTGAACAGCAATGATTTTGGTTTTCCCTAAAATGACTCTTCCTGGGCCACGTCTCCACCGCCGGGGCAGAAGGGAGTTTATTGCAGCCGACGTCTCTCCTGCTGCCAAGAAATCCTCCCGGTGCCCAGCATCTCCTTCATCCCGCAGGATCAATTCTGCAGATTTAATTGATGGCTCCTTCACTAAGTCTTTCTTCCCTCAGTAAATTCATTTCCCCGCAGCCGGCATTAGCATGGTCAAGTGAACTCTTTTGCAATCAATGGCCAAGGGTGAGGAAGTTTTCCTGAGAAAATGATTGTGTTAGCAAACTTGGAGAGTTTGCTGCTGGGGCAGACTGGGAGGGCTGAAAGGAGCAGCGCTCGGCTTCTCTCGGGCTGGTTCATTCCTACACTTTTTGTGTACTTTGCATAATAATGCAATAGAGTTGACAAAAGATGTATTCCTGGCGCCTATAAAATGACACAACACAATGAGTTTTAAATGGAGAGGGGGGAAAAAAAAAAATCCAAGAGAAAAGGTAAATAAGTGGGCTCTTCTTAAAGTCTGTAAATGTTATGGACAGAAATTCAATTAGTGCCAAGGAAGCTGCAGAAGCATTCATTTTTCCTTACTCTTTTTTCAAGCCTTTTAACGTCCAGGCAACGGGGCTCATTTAAAAGGTGCCAGTTTTGCCTGTGCACGGGCGTGAAGGCACAAACAGGCAGCACACATCTGTGCGTGTAAAATCATCTCTGCTCTTCTCCCTCCCGCCCAGGCGCAGCTGTTCTGCTGCATGGAGCGCCACTTGTTGAAGCAGAAATATTTTTATAGATTATGTGTAATCTTAAACTGGTGGTGCTCAGCCATGGGCTGCAGTGGGTGAATGGAGTTTATATAAATCAATAAGCCTCACGGAGCACACTTTGGGTTGAAGCACATGTTTGGACTGAGAAGGAGCTGTTTATACGAGCGCTGGGCACCCAAGCCTTTTACAGCTCACCTTGCGTTTTAAGGCCTTATCAAATTTTCACCCTGAGCTCTAAGCCCCCAGAGAAGACTTTACACAGGTGTTTATCCTTTTGGAAAGTAGTTTTAAGGCTTTCCCTTGCCTGCCTGATGATAGATCCTCTCAGTACAGAGCATCATCAGCTCCCAAGCAGCCTCTCTGTGCTGGGGGGATGCCCTGCCTCACTGCTGGGGGGATGTTCACCACGCCACGCTTTGCCCTCACCCATCTTTACTGGCTTTCCACTTCCTACAGAGATTAAAAAAACATAAACCAACAGTGTTGCCTTATTCTTGCTGTCACCAGGATGAGCTGGCTGGAGCTGAGGAGGGTTTTGCAGAGCTGCAACCACTTCTCAGCTGAGCAGGGAGAGCTCCTTCACCCCATGGGAGCTGCCACGCCACCCCCCGACACTGTTAAAACAGCCCCAGAAACACACAAAACCACGCATTTTTTAGAAGAGTTCAACATGCCAGCTGCCTGTCCCAGCACTGAAGTGCCTTCTTGGGGTGTTTCCTTTTGCAGAGGGACCTCTCCACGACGTGGTGCTTGGAAAAGGAGCCATGGAAAGCTGGCTTGTTGCCTATATCATGGAGTCACAGAAGGGTTTGGGTTGGAAGGGTCCTAAAGCTCATCCTGTTCCACCCCTGGCCCTGGGCAGGAACACCTTTCATCATCCAGGTTGCTCCAAGCCCCATCCAACCTGGCCTTGGACACTTCCAGGGATCCAGGGGCAGCCACAGCTGCTCTGGGAAACACACACACTTAGCACCTCTTGAAATACATGTTGGACAGCACACAGGGTGATTTGGGGGCTGTGGCCACTGGGACACTCACCCAGGCTAATGAAATGCCCGGGCACCCCAAGCTTTCTGCAGGACATTTCCCTGGGAACAGGCCTCAGAGCTGAGACTCTCCTGGTGCTGGGTCTGCAGGCAGCTACAGCAAACCAAGAGCACCATCTACTGTCGTGCCTGGCAGGATTCTGGCACTGCCGTGGCTGGGGCTCAGTACAGGGCCTCTCACAGCGGGCAGGTTTCTTGGCTGGGGCACTGAATGCTGCTCAACAGCTTATTAGGGTTTACTAATAAGGAAAGCTCACAGAGGAATGGATTTTTCTATTCAGCACCCACATCACAGGCAAAACTCAGCATTTGCAGGGGCATGGCGAGCCCCTCAGAACGGCACATGCTGCACTACCACAATAAACCTAATTTCCAGGGTGCAATAATGCACATTATCGACCGTGCAGGCAATTAAAAGGATCATAAAACAAAACACTGGCTTGCACTTTCTGATGGGCTTAACCTGTCCAAACAGCAGCAGAAGGAACATGTTACCCTGTATTCTGTCAGCTCCAGACAGAAGAGTTTTTATAAAAATGGAGCAGGAATTGCACATCTGGAGGGATGGATCCATCATTTCCAGGCTGTGCTGAATGACCTGCCCTCAGCCTGCCAGGAGAAGCACTTGCTTGGATGATGATTAATTATTTGTTCATTATGTTGTTCGATGTTATTAGTTTGATGTTTTGCTCTGATTTGCTTTGGGAGGGCAGCAGGCTATTTATTTATTTATTTATTTATTTATGGGGTGGGTGTTTGTGTATTTGTTTGCAGTTTGGGGGTGTTTGTTGTTAAACCCAGACTGATACTTTTAATTATTTCTGGTGGCTCCCAGGGTTTTTGCAGCCAGTGGGCAGGGCCGTGGCAAGGCAGCCCCATCATGCAGGGGAGGATGGACAGGGGATGGATGGGGCAAAATCCTTCACTATTTAATAGATTTATTATTGGCCTGAAAAAACCCTGTAACAGCCCTGGCTGGCTGTCCCTGCTGTGGCCACAGGAGCAACTCAAAGGAAGAACTTTTCCCTCTCTCGGTCATCATCTGCAGCCCATTTTGGGTCACCCAGCAGAAGATAAACTTCAGGGCAGACGTGAGCACTGGGGCACTGATCAGAGGCTCTCTCCAGCTGGTAGCAAGTGTTGCTGGTTTGATTCTGGAGCATTTTATACACGCTTTGATTTTGTGGAATAAGCAGCCAAGGCACAGATCAACTGGCCTCATTTTTACAGGGAGACTTTTAAACCCTTCCCTGCCAGATCACAAAATGCACCATTTGCAGTCAGAGTTCTCTAAAATAAATTTGGGTTGATGCACGCTCTCACAATGAAGGCAGGGGCTGAATCACAAAGCTGAATAAAGCAGCTTGGTTTATTTTCCGTTCTTTTCCCTTCCTTTTCCACTTTGTCCCAAGTTCCAGCAGCTGGGTGAGTTCTGGGGCCAGCTGTGGTCGCTGGCGTTTTCCTCCCAGCCCCACAGAATCACGGAGTGCTTGGAATCATAGAAAGGCTTAGGTTGAAAATTACCTTAAGGATCATTCAACCCCTGCCATGGGCAGGGACACCTTCCACTGTCCCAGGTTGCTCCAAGCCCCGTCCAGCCTGGCCTTGGGCACTGCCAGGAATCCAGGGGCAGCCACAGCTTCTCTGGGCACCCTGTGCCAGTGTCTCACTGCCCTCCCAGGGTGGAATTCCTTCCCAATATCCAATCTAAATCTTCCCTCCTTCAGCTTAAAGCCATTCCCTTTTGTCCTGTCACTGCTTGCCCTTGTCCAAAGTCCCTCTCCATCCTTCCTGTGGGCCCTCTTTAGGTACTGGGAGGCTGCCATAAAACCCTCCCAGCGGTGTTTCATTGCTCCTGCCATCGCTCCCGTGTTTCCTGCGGACACAGAGCAGCGGGGTCCATCTCGGAGATGAGCCCCAGGAGGGACAGGGCTGGGCTCACCAGCCTCACGTGCTTGTCGAGCGGTACCTGCCGCAGGATGAGGCACTTCAGAGAGCAATCGATGTTTTTCTCATGCATTCTTAGAAAACAATTAGCAGCAGGAGTGATGAATGCGCTTCTAATTACATCCTCGCTGTCTCACCCCCTCCGAGTCATGAACTACTTCAGTAAGTAAAGGGCATCCAGGAAAACAAAAAAGGGTTTCATTCAGTGACAATTGACTCGAGGGAGAGTTTCACACCTCGCTTATCCTGAGCCCCCAAAATGGATTTTGTACATTGGGATATCACCTCTCTGCCTAGTGCTGCCTTTCCCCTTTGGTATTTTGGGTCGTGCAACATTTGGATGCGCTTTTTATTGCTTCCACATCCAAAATTATACTTTTTTAAGGGCATTGTGTGATATGGCGAGAGGGAATGGCTTTAAACTGCCAGAGGTCAGGGTTAGATGGGATATTGGGAAGGAATTCCTCCCTGTGAGGGTGGGGAGGCCCTGGCACAGGGTGCCCAGAGAAGCTGTGGCTGCCCCTGGATCCCTGGGAGTGTCCAAGGCCAGGTTGGACGGGGCTTGGAGCACCCTGGGACAGGGGAAGGTGTCCCTGCCCATGGCAGGGGTGGGACTGGATGGGCTTTAAGGTCCCTCCCAACCCAAACCATCCCGTGATGCTGTGAAAAGCAGCTCCCAGCTCAGGGACAGGCTCTTGTACTGTGATACAGACAAGACAAACTAATGTGACCTTTTAAATACAATTTTTGGCTGTTACCTCCTTGGATAAAAACAGTTAACTGGGGCTCAGCGGTGCTTGTAGAGGAAGCCTGACCCGGTGTCTGATTTGGAGAACACGTCTCTGCTTTACCCAGCCTGTTAAGACAGCCCCAGAAACACACAAAAACATGCATTTTTCAGAAGAGATCAGCACTCCAGCTACCTGTCCCAGCTGCCAATCTGACAGCAAACAGCTCCGCAAGCAGCAGCTCTGATGGAACAGCTCCGTCCTGGTTCCCTTCCAAATCCCCGCGAAGATTCGCATCCATCTCATTTTAATTGGCCTTTGCCGGGCTCTCCTTTGTTTCTGTAAGTTGTTCTCGTCTCATCCACGTCATTTCCATCCCATCGCGGCTGTGGATGCTCGGCTGGCGTTGGGAAGGCTGCACCTCCATCGCGCCTCACGTGCGGCTCCCGAATCAGCTCGCTATTGTCTCGGAGCGCTCCTTCCCTCCTCCCTCCCAAAGCCTTTGAGAGGCACATAATGCCGCCTTTACAGCGGCTGATCACGGCTCTATCACCTGAGGATCTGTTCCTGCCCACGGAGCCGCGGTGAATGAGCTTCATCCTCGGCAGAATTTTCCACGCGGAGGGTTGGAGCAAGCGCTGATCACCGCGCGTTAAAATAGCGCTAAGCCACATAAATACAGAGCTCCGCTTCGTAATTGTTTGCAGTCCTTGACTATAAGCTTGAAAATAACATTTATCTCACCGAGTGTGACCTTCTCCATGTGCTTTTCCATGGAGTTTTCGGACTTCCCGGCAAACAGGTAGCCCAGGCAGTCTGGGAGAGGGCCGGAGAAAAGTCTCAGTCTCTGACGTGAGAGGGCAGAAGAAAGGGCAGCTGCAGCAATTCGGCATGAGACCCCAGCCTGTGAGGAATGTGGGTGCACAAAATGAATTTGAAATGGTTTAGTCTCTCTACATTGCCAAATGCCAACAAATAAATTGAGCTTATTCTCAACTTTGGAAAAGGGCACAGAGCGAGGCAAGGTGGGATGTGATCAGAGACTACTGTAAAACAGTATAATTTAAAATCTATTATCTAAAATACATAGCTCACTGTCTGTTAGACTGTAATTGAGACTTCTCTTTTCCTCGGTGGATTTATCTTGTTCTTTAGTTGGCTCATGGCAGTCAGATAGATTGCTTCATCTTCCCAGGAAAACTTCCAGTTCTTTAGAACCCTTCTTTATTTTTTTTCTCCTTTTTTTCCCCCCCTTTTTGTTCTTTTTCTGTTTGTAATTAATGTGAGTCACAGAATATTTTATATTTGGAATCCTGTTATTTGCAGACAGTAGTCAAACGTGTTTGGGTAGCAGCCAGATGCTCAGCATATGCAACAGAGGAGTAAGATGAAAGGCTGGAGGTAAACAGGGAAGACACACACACTGATGGAAAGACTGACCCCCCCCCACCCCTCTCTGCGCTGCTGCACGAGCCAAAATAGGAGCCAGTCAAAAAAGGTAAATAAAAACCGAATTCAGATGCAAACCAGAAGTAATTTGGAGGATACATTTTTAATTAAAAAAGCAGTATGGGATAGCAAGTTTAGAAAGGTTTCTTCTGAAAGCTTAAGGCTCTGTTTCTCTGCCCTCTATCTTTAGCTTCTTTTATTGACATGGAATGAGGAGAGAGCTTTTCCTAGGTGCCTTAACAGAAAGCACAGTTCATGCTATAAGCATCTTTCTCATTTCCATCCAATATTACTGCTGTGCCCTTTGAAAGTTTGCAAAAAAATACAAATAGAGAAGAAAGGGGCTGTCTGCTTCCAAATTATCTATCTCAAGCAGGGGGCACATGGATCCAGACCTGGAACAGCTTCTAATTGTCTTCTAATTGTCAAGGATAATTTAAATTAGTTCAACTCTTTATTTATGAGTGTGACATTTATTCCTTTGTATTACAGCCGTTCCTAAATGCCTTAATGTGGGGTCAGCAGCACTTTGCACCAGCCAGACCTGCACAAGGTGCTGCTCCTCAGGGAGGATGTGTTTGGCTGGCCAGGGCTGTTTGCCTGACCCACCTCAGCCAAGACGTGAAGGATGGGGCCCTGCAAGATGGATTTGGCTTCCCTGGCTGTAAGTCCTGGTGCCCAGGCAGGAGTTTGTGCAGTGATGCCACCAACTCACCAAGCACATGTGGCCTTTTGCCTGGATGTCGATAAATAGGAGATAGAGAGAGAGAAGGAGAGAGAGGATGAGTGTTGTCACAAATATCACCATGGAAAACGTGGAGCTGGAAATCTTACTGAATATAAACTCAAATAATCCCACTCTACACACTCATTGCAAACTCACAGTGTGTGTGACAGGGAACATGTTCTGAGCCCTTTCTCTCCCTTTATCTTGCTGTTCCAATAATCCATCCCAGTAGATAAAATCAGCCAGGAAATGTCTGTGTGGTGCTCTCCAGATTTTATGGCAGGGGAGAGTGCTGCTCCCCAAATCACATCTGCCTGTGGTATGAGAAGTTTAGCTTTTGATTTGCTTTCTGTAGCCACGAATGGATGAGCTTAATAAAATTAATTATTTCTACACAGTATCATGGGATGGAATTGCAGCAGAGGCCAGTGGGAAGTGTAAGGAGTGGTTATGGTAGGAGAATAATCTGCAATCCAGCCTGCCCCGAGGTGTGTGGGGTTGGAGACTCGGAACTGTTGCGTCTGAGAGAGATCAACGCCAAAAAACTTTTTAGAGGAATTTCTTAATGATAGATCCCCCTGCAAGATGTCACCTTCTCTGCAATTCCACACCTGTGCCTGTCTGCAAGGACGGAGCTGGCTCTTCTGAAACTTCAGGGCAGATCAATCAAATCAAGGAGGCAAAAGCAGCGCTGGAGTTTGATCTGGCGTTAACAGACACAGATCAGAGCAGCTCCAGCCGAGCGAGGAGCAACTCACTGAAACCAGAGAAGCGAGTCAGAGACTGCAAGCCCAGAAAGGGACATTCCACAGGGCCACTGATGCTGGTACAGGCAGAAATATTTGAGATCTAAGTCAATGTGGCTGGCCAACACCAACTGTCTGGTCTGAATATTCCCCCTCCCCCTGCAGCCTCAGAGGACAGCCGATACAGCGCGCGATCAGACGCGACAAGCTGAGCCTCAGAGGTGAACAAGCCTGTTGATAAAGGACGAGGCAGCATCATATTTTAATGATAGCAGAAATTTGCATATCAAAATCTTGTTCTTTGTTTCCGCGGAGCGCGTCTGCGGAGCAGAAGGAAGCGGATGTGAGGCAGAGGGCTCCTTTGCGTCGCAGCACACGTTTGTGTCGGTGTTTGGGGGGTTTGAAGTGGCATCCAAATCAAAATGCAGCAGGAGAATGGTTAACAGCGGTGCTGTTTTAAGTCTGAGGATGCCAGCTCCATGCAAGCTGTCTCTTTCCCCATTAATTGCAAGGCACACACGACAGAGGCCACTCGCTCTCGAGATGAAAAAATACATTTGCAATTCCTCCTCGGTATTGCTGCTAAAACACCTCAGGCACGTCTGGCTGTGGCTATTTCAGGCGAGGAGCAATCTCTGTTGCTGAGTCCCGGGGCATAAAGCAAAGGCTGCTGGAAATGAACCACAGTCTGCAAATATTTTTGCAACTCTCACCTTTGTTTTCAAATCCCACGTGGCATTCATTATTTGCCCGTAGAAGCGACATGTACAGAAGCAAAGGGGCTCCAGTGAGGATTTGCTCTTTGTTTTATGGCTCCAGATGGTTTCACAGTTCAAGGTAAGTTGTAAAGGACAGGCAGGAAGAGAAAAAAAATCTTGTTTTGTGACTTCTGCCTACAAGAGCCTGTTGGGAGGGGATGAGTGGGTGGGGGAAAGTTACCAGTCCCATTAACAAATCTGCTCAAACCACCTCTATCGATGGTTTTTCACCCTCTCACCTACTCAGCACACAAAACTACGAAGCATGGCTGGTACAAGCTCATGTCTCACCAGTCTGTCTTGACAATAAGCAACCTTGGCATTCTACAAGTAATTTTCAAAATTGTTTAGAGCTAAGATTAGGGTGTTTTTTTGTTTTTTTTTTTTTTTAATGTATTTTTTATGCTTTCCATTTAAAAGAAAACAACTGTGAATTCATTGTGTTCTCCAGGAAAGAAAGTAATCCTTTTCCAAGGTTAGGTTTCTCAGAACTTCAGTCTAGCGGTGTCCTTATGCTATTTTTTAATAAGAAATGGACACTTCAAAGCTCGAGACAGTCATTGATTGAGCTAAAGCCCAGCAGCTATTGCTACCCAAAAGTAATTAATCCCATCCACTTTCAGAGGGAATAGGGGTGCCCATCCCTGTAGCGTTTTATGAAATTTGCATTATATGCCCTGTTGCTCCCTGCATAAAGCAACTTGAGATATTTTAGACCTGTTTATTTAGAGGAATGTCTAAAGACAGACACTGACAAAGAGAAACCACACACAAAACCTGAATGTCTGCTTGG
This sequence comes from Mohoua ochrocephala, assembly GCA_013398855.1. Classification (NCBI taxonomy): domain Eukaryota; kingdom Metazoa; phylum Chordata; class Aves; order Passeriformes; family Acanthizidae; genus Mohoua; species Mohoua ochrocephala. Next base: position 192,006 of record VZTA01018966.1, read on the forward strand.
GCCATGGCACTGCCTAAAGAGTGAGGCAGTTTTTGGCAAGGTATAATTCACTTTTTATTAGACAAACCAACACTGATATAAGCAAACCAGAAAGCTGGAGACACACGAATTACAAACCAAAAGTGCTGTGTGGAAATCGTGTCCTTTTCTAGCAAATTGACAAAGTCAAATGGATGCACAAACATTTTGTTGTTTTATTCCAACATTCTCTTACTTTCTCCAGAATCTGCTAAGCTTATTTACCACTGGATGCTTTAGCCTGCTGCTTGCTCCAGGCAGAGCTGGGGTGTCAGGGGCTTGCACTTTAAAGCATTAATATTGCTCTCTGATATGCTGATGGAGCTGCAAAAAAAAAGTGTTCTGGTGGAGACTAAGTGCTATCTGCTCAGAATTTAAACGTGGGAATCGAATGCCCAGTGGGATGCACCAGCCACAGGAACTACAGACAAATCTTCGAGGTCTTCCCTTAGACATGCTGGGAACATTTTTCCACTCAGCCTTGAAAGAGCCAGGATTGTTCCAAGTCACCCAAATAAAGCTAAATTGTTGATCAGCATCCCGAGCAGACCTGCCTGGTGGAGGCTGTGAAAGAAAAATGGCTTTATTAGGGGCTGTCAAGGCACAAACCTGGTCCCATGCTGAAGACACAGTGTCTGTGACAGAGTCTCTGTGCAGGGACAGGGTCAGCCCCAGCAGCAGGAGAGATGGGCAGCACAGCCTGTCTGCTTCTTTCTGTCTCCTGGGGTGCTTGGCCGGTGTCCAGCCCGAGCACATCAGAGCTGTGGTCCTCTTCTCAGAGGAGAAATAGAGTTCAGAGTGTCCTCAGCCCCATCCTGCAAAACTGAGGGGCAGGAATGTTGTGCTCCGTGTCAGGTGTGCCCAACAGAGAAACTGCACGATGTGTGTCCATCCCACCAAAACCAGAGCCAAATTCTGCTCCCTGGGAGGAAGCCTGGGCCGTGTCCTGTGCCCCTGGTGCTTCGGCAGGGAGTGCTCTTTAATTTTGGCAGGGAGGAACCGCTCAGCACGGACAGACACAGGCAGCTGCCTGTTAGCACCATCTCCTCTCCAAAGCAGACAGACATGAGACAGCTCGAGACCAGATAAACCTAATAGTCATGTTAGCATGGCACAGAGCCCAAAACAACATGCCAAGCCTCTCAGTTTATTCCTACACTGTTTATACATGTTTGTAATCTTTAAATCATAGCTCTCTCCCATATTGAAAGATCCCAAACAGATGCAACAATAAACTGAAATTCAAGACAAGCAGATTGTGAGGCAGAGAGACAGAGCACATTCATTTGTGATGAATCACAAACACTGAAACAAAATAAATGAATCAGTTCTAAAGAGTCTAATTAATAAAGGTTAATTTATTTATCATCCTGGCTAACCTTATATCTCTGCACCCATCTAAATGAATGCAAAATGAACAAAGCACAAAAAGGGCAGCAGTAATTGGAAAGCTGCAGCAGATACATTTTCCAGAAGCTTCTTTCTCTACTGCATAAAAAGCATCCCAGGTTCACTCGGTCAGGTGCACAGACAGGCTGGTTGGCATAATTAAGGGATGTTAATGGATTAACTCTTTCTGCCTTAGAGATCTTTCTTCTCTCCCCTTTATGGTGAAAGGCGTCAGGGATGGTCACCACGACCCAGCCTGTCCCACACACATAATGATGTCTCCATCTTGACCAATGCACAGAAGGAAATGGAAATGGAAATGGAAATGGAAATGGAAATGGAAATGGAAATGGAAATGGAAATGGAAATGGAAAAAGGCTCCCCAGCTCCCAGCAAATCCAGCCTGGGACATGGACTGGCTGAGAAATAGTTGTTTAATGAGCTTAACCACAAAACCACTCCACTCTAACATGTAACTTTCATGTATCTGTGTTCTCCCCTAATTTACAGATAAAATTCAGCCTCTGGATTAACAGAAACCTCGCTGCACTTGCTGGCTCATGGTAATTGCAAATGCAGTGCCATCCACAGTCCCTCAGCCCTGACGTCCTCTGAAACAGAATTTTGTGGCTTCTTTAAGAGGCAAAACTTAAAGAAAAAGGATTTTCATGGTTCACAAGGATGAAATTGATGGAAACACCAGACTTCAGGCTGGAGGTGCCCCTTTCCTCCCACCACCCCCTGAGCCTTCCTACATGCAGTTCATACAACAGAATTGCCTAAGAGTTCAATAGCACAAAGAAAATCCAAGTTTTGTGCTTTCTGTTGCATCATTGCAACACTTCAGCTTGTGCTGGGGAAATTCAAGGTTCCCACAAGGCCATTAGCTGATTTTGATCTGGGGGCTTCACAAGGTTCTCCCCTTCCAGTTTGACTCCGTAGTGTATAAGATTGATTTTAAATAGAATTAAATGTGGGAAAAAATTGCCTGATGTCTACAAAGACTGTTTCATGTTGCTGATAAACAAGTTTGTTGGGGATATCCTGATACCAACCTTTTCATGCCCTTCCACATCCAGATATTCAGCTGCATCCCAGGGAGGCATTTCTGCCTTCCATCACAAAGGAAAGATGTGGCCACCACTGAAAAGCTTCAATAACAACCTATAAAACATGGTTTGAAACACGGAGTAAATAAATATAACAGGGGCAAAAAGTGGAATCTGAGATTATACAGCAGGGCTGTGCTCATAAGGTCACTAACTTTTTTTATTTTCTTTTTCATTTTCAAGAGCCCTTCTGTGCTGGTGTGCCCTGTGCACTGTCAGTGACCGTGTTTCATTTCCAGAGGCGTAAGTGGCTGTCACTTATAGAAATGCCCGTGGGAAATGGCAGGGGAGCATGTCACAGGAGTCCATTTCAGATGGACACGTGGGTTTTCCATCCCTTCTTTCCTTGACAATTCTGCAGCTGTTAAGGAACTCTTTCTTCTTTCAGAAGACTGAAGGAAAAGACACTCAGGACTGTCTTTTTCTGAGTTTTGGAAATAAAGATGGGTTCCCGCTGTCTGAGCAGCCCCTGGAGTTGTGATACATCACTGGAGGAAACAGCAGAGCAACTCTGGGAGGTTTTAAAGGGCACAGCTTAACTGAACTGTAATTGACTTTCACTCATTGATCCACTATTATTATTAGTGTTTGTTTAAACATCAAAGGTTATTCAATTTGAAGTTATTTTGCTGCTTTCAGGGGCTATAAACATTGTTTAACTGCACTAAAATTAATCATTCCACCGAAACAAAAAAACTTTTGCAGTTTTCTTGTAGTAATTTTCTCTTCTTCCCCTCACTCCAGATAACTTCTCCATTCCCAAACGCCTGTGGAGACCTCACTGAAGCTCCAGAGCAGCGTCCACTTGGCTTTGGCTTCTCCATTGTCATGAGTTCTACCCATTACCATCCTCCAGCTTCCGAATGGGGAAGACAATCCTGGCTACAAGTTCTAGATATGGACAGCAAGATCCTTCAGAAGTGTCTGGGTGTAAAAACATCCATCTTTTCTAACGTGGGTCCTTGAGGCGAAACAGCTCCTGTGGTGCTTGCTGTGCTCACGGGCTGTGGCTATTGCCACCAGGAGGTCCCAGGCTCCCATCAAAAGGGTAGAACTCCTTCCCTTTTCATTTCCACTGGTCCAGATGACTTTATTACTGACATCTTGAAGGAACAGACATGCCACAGCCTGAATCCCCAAGTGGCTTAGTGAGAATTCATTTCCAATTGCTTATTCATTCACTATTGTAGGGGAAAGAGTTCCAGATATTTCATTTGATGAACATCGTTTAAACCTTTTTTTTTTTTCCTCCAGTTATTAGGCAAATAAGAAAACAGAGTTTAAATACTGTGTACAACTCCATGATAAACAGGCCTTCTTGGAACAGAATTGTCATTATTAATCTCAATTCTCATCTCAGGCTGAGACTCACAAAGTCAATGTCTTCTTAAACATAATCTTACAAGAAATTCATTTGGTTTGCTGGACCCCCTGAGGTTTGAGTCTTTAGGATGTGAAGTTTTCATAACAAAAATGATAGTGATATAAACTTCATTTTCCTGTTTTAAAAGCAGCGATTTTCATATAAGCCCACGACTCCACCTGGGACTTGAAGAAAATGGTCAAATGGTGCAGAAAAAAAGCTTTGAGTCACAGGGAGTGTCTAGAGAAAGAGTATGAAGCTCCAGGAACATTACTTTATAAAAACACAGTCAGGTATTGAGCATAATTGGCACTAACATGAATTGGTTCCCAGTGCAGAGACTGGTTTGGTTTGATTCTTCACAGTAGCCAGCACAAAAACGCCCTGGACATGAGGCACAACAGTAGCATAAATAATATCAATAATTTAGGCACTGACCATATGGGAGCAGACCCAAAGCTCGAGCAAGATGAGTTGATCTGCTGCAGAGGAGGGAACCGTGCCAGCTTGTGCTGAGGAAATGGCCCGAGATCTGATCCTGTTCGTGGGGACCAGATGGTGGTTTATGATTTTTTTTTTTTTTTTCCCATTTAAAGTTCCTCAGACTGGCAAGGGGAGAAGGGAGAGAGGAGTGGTGTGGTGCAGCAGGTTGGTGGGTGGTGATGTGGCGGGGGGAGGAACCAGGAGCATTTTCCTCCACTTGTGGAGTATGACATAGAATGAAGCAGCACTGCAGGCTAACAAAGTTAGTCCTGGCTATGAATATATTCCTGCTATTGGATGGAAGATTTTCCTTCTTCTGTTCCACTGAATCCAGCAAAAGATCTGGCTGATTTACTCCAGATATGGGTCAAGTCCAAGTCTCCTACACATCCCTGCTGTGCCCCTCCTCATTGGAGCTCCGAGGGGAGTTCTGACGAACACGTGCGCCCTGCACGTTGCTCCACTCTACCCACACTTCCCACATGGAAGCAGTGAGTAAACTGCCACACTACTTTACTCCTTTCCTCTTCTTGAAAAGGAGTTTCTCCCAAGTTGAAATGCTGAAGAGCAACAACTCCACAAAGTGTAACAGTCAAGAAGCTATTTAAGACCTCCGGGGTATCTTCAATTTTTGGAGAAAATTAATAATCTCCTGAGCAGGCAGTAGCACCGAGCAGGGGGTTTTCAGAAAGAAAAGCTCGGTGGTGGCTCTGCCTCACTCTGCCAGGTGGCAGCTCCCCTGAGGAGCTCTCCTGGAGATGGATGGCAGGAGCTGTGGCTGGCAGGTCACCGACAGTCCCAGCGTGAACCTCGCGTGGGTTTGTGCCTTTCTCTGTGTCCATGTGTGTGTGAAGCTGAAACAGGCCCACGCTTCCAAAATCTCAGTCAATGTCACGGATTGTGGGTCCTCAAACATTGTATTCTATCATTTATTTTTGCAATAAAATGAAGATGTCAATCCAGCCGAAGTTTGCCAAGGAATTGTCACCTGAGTGGGTGCTGTGAAGGCACAGATGTGAGAAGAGAAGGCGTTGGGGAGACCTTAGAGCATCTTCCAGGGCCTAAAGGGCTCTGAGGGAGCTGGAGAGGGACTCTGGACAAGGGCATGGAGTGACAGGACAAAGGGGAATGGCTTTAAACTGACAAAGAGCAGGTTTAGATCAGATAGTGGGAAGAAAATCTTCCCTATGAGTGAAGGATTGCCCAGGGAAGCTGCAGCTGCCCCATCCCTGGAAGTGTCCAAGGCCAGGCTGGATTGGAGTTGGGGCAACCTGGGAGAGTGGAAGGTGTCCCTGCCCATGGCAGGGGGTTGGAATGGGATGATTTTTCAAGTCTCTTCCAACCCAAACCATTCTGGGATTCTGTGACTCTTGCAGAGTAGTCTGGGCACGTTTTGTCATTCCTGACCAGCCTTTAACTTGGAAGAGCATCCAAGGCAGGCAGAGCAGGCAGAAGTTACACCAAGACACCCCACGCAGTCAGACAATCACAACACGCTGGTCACGATCATCCCCTTCCCAGTAAGAACCAGATGATTCCTCAAACCATTTGATTTTCAGTGCTGGACCGGGGGGAGCTCCCACCACCTCCCCCAGCTGAGGACTGTGGGGAGCAGACCTGATCTCCACATTAGCACCCCCAGAGCCCATCTCCAGCCGTGGAGAGATTTGCTGGGTGGTGAAAGCACGGCAGGAGCTGCTCATTCAAAGGCGGGGAATGGCATCAATAAATTCCAACAGAACCTCTCTGCTCGCAGGGGAACGCTGCAGAGGCAGGGATGAAACCTCTGATGCTGCTTCTAATTGCAGCCTTTGCCCCACGGGAGCTGCTGTCTTTATTAATGCAATTATGATGTAGCCAAAGGCAGAGAACGCTTCTGCTGACCTTGCTGGGGGAGCAGAGGCCTTTAGTCTCCACGGGAAATTGCTTCCTCCCCTGGCAAATGGCACATAACCCAGTGTGTTCCCCTTCCTGCAGATTCACCATCTTGTCATTGGACCAGGCAGGATGGAAATTGCTGTTTGATGCCACCTCCCTCGCTCCTGCAAATCAGGAATAAAATCCAACAGTGTTTCCTGTCTTTCAGTGTGGGAAAATCAACAGTAAAACTTAACATTATTCTAGAAGTCACTCTTATATCGTGAATTACAAAAATAGTAATAATAACCCTTAAAGAGCCCTGATTACAGACATTTCTGAGCTGTGATTTAATTGTAATTTGATGACTGCATTCAGTTAGCCTAAAGGCATTCAACATGGAGACCTGCTCTCAAAAAAATATGTGCATAAATTGAAATTTTATATCCTGGCAAGAAGCTGCCACTAACAATAACGGGACTGGGGAGGGGGAGAATGTCTTAATCATTAAAGATTGAGATTTCTGACCACACTCTACAGACTTATAATCAAAGCAGGTTCCAATCTCAGAGCAACTTCTACTCCTAGGCAAAAGAGCATTTCCTAAGGTTATGATATACCTTTTGTAAAGACAAATTTGAAAGAGGATGAACAGCTGTGCTTGGGTTTTAGAGGACCAAAAACCTGTTCTCCAGACATTAGTCCCAGCACTTTAACCCCGGGAGCTCTAAAATTGCACTGTCTGCCTCCAAGATTTTAGTTTCCCCATAGATCAATCACTGAAAGAAGAACATCCCACTATGGGATGGCTCAATTTGACAGCTCGAGGCAGGCAGAGAGTGGAAAATGAGAACTGTTGCTTCACACGAAAATCTGCTGAGATCTGGGAGGGCTGGATGGCTTGTCCAGTGTCAGCCAAGAAATCATCAGCACAATTATGGAATCTCCTGGTGACATCGGACCTACATCTCCTGGTGGTGGCCCCAGGGCAGCTGGTGTGACAGCCACAAGGTCTTTGCCTGGGCTTCACTCTAGAATAAAGCACGGCCTCCACCTTCAGCACTTGTCATCCTTGAAGACTTTGTTGGGTTTTTTGGGGTCATCTAAGGCGAGGAGACCTGCAAGATCTTTTCTCAAAGTACCTGAAAAAAGGACAAAACCACCTACAACGTCATTTCGCAAAGCAGAGGGTTGAGAATTCAGACAAATAAATGACTGCGTGCAGAGGCAGGTTGGGCAGG
>VZTA01018966.1:199609-218742 GCA_013398855.1 Mohoua ochrocephala
AGGGTGGGCAGGGTGGGCAGGTTGGGCAGGGTGGGCAGGGTGGGCGGGTTGGGCAGGGTGGGCAGGTTGCTTGCACCTACCCTGAGGGCTGGTACAGACTGGGACAAGGCCCTGAGGAGCCCAGTGTCACCAGTTAAGGGCCCAGAGAACCGAGGAGCCTCCCACACCGTGAGGGAACAGGACAAGGCCAGATGCTTTCAGTCAGATGAGTCATGGCCAAGGAGCCTGAGGGCCCGAGTGTTAAAAGACATTATAATGCATTAGTCAACCTTAAAGGAAAGGCTTCTGTGGACCTCAATATCTCAAAATAATGATGCCTTGGAGACACGCCCGAGGTGGCACAGACGCTGTGAGAGCACAAGGAAACAGCTCTGCCCCTCACAGCCCCCCCGACCACCGCGCTGCTCCTCCAGTCCAATCACAGCCACCATTAACGAGCAAGGGGGGATTTGCATGAATTTTCCTGTGCTGCTCCCAGCTCGTGATAGCTCTCCATTCTGCACGATGCTAGAGTTTAGTCTCCTACTGTTCAGCATGAAAAACTGGCATAAAAGCAGCAGCTGGTGCTCGCAATATCTGCTCAGTCCCTAACACCACCCAGCATGTGCTAGTACTGAATATTGATGAAACTCAGATCTTATTACAACAGAGCACAATATGTTCCTTGCCTATACATTCCCTTTAAGCTAAATTAGGATCCAGGTCAGGTCCAGTTTCAAAAAACCCACTTAAGGTGTTGGGGGAAGCCCCGTGGGTTTTGCCTGGCTGTGGGGAGGAGTGCTTCCCACTGGAGGAGTCTAACCCAGCTGAAAATGAACCCAAAGTCAGGGGGTGTCAGGTCTTGATCCGTCTCTACTTGAGAACACTCTTGGATCCAATCTGATGTCATGTGTCTCGAAGATAAAGGCAAATTAACCACTTCAAAGCAGCAAGCACTTCCACGCGCAGCCAATTTTGTTCTCTCTATAGAATCCAAAATAAAAATCCCTGTTTACCAAAAATCGGTTTTTCATCTTGCTGCATTTCAAGTTCAAAACTGGAAATGAAATGTTTTATGAGCTGTATCAGTGCAGAAATAGAAACACAAGTGTAAAGGATGAGACAACACTATTCCAGATACAGATATATCTTGAACAAGTTTTACTTCTGGGAATTTAGTGAACTTAGATCTGTGCATCATTGATTCATCCTTTGGTAGTGTTCCAAATTACACAAGATCCACATTATTAACTTGTGTAGTTGATAAAACACATTATGAATTCCCACATTCACCCCCACAACCAAAGAAATTTGGAGGAACAGCAAAAGCAGTTTTAAATACCCTGGTGGTCCTCACGGGAGTAGAAGATGCTCTGTAAAGAGAAGAAAAGATCTGGAAGTCAGCGGCAGGGGAACGTGCACGTCCTCGCCCTCCAGCACCCGCACACAGGGCTGGTTCCTGATGGTGGGGTTGATCCCAGGCAGCATCCCAGAGACCTTCTCCCACCTCACAGGCCAGAAATGAGGTGGGAAGAGATCTCAAAGGCCAGCCCTCTGCACTGGGGCAGGATCATCTTTACACAAACCATAGTTAATTCCCCTTCCTGACATTTGCCTGTGCTGAAGTGCCCTGAGGCCGCTGATGCCAGTCCCTGATTATCCTTCCTGTTGAGAAGGCTCACTCAATGCCCAAAATAGCTGAACCTGAACCCATGACTTCTCCTCCCATGAACAGTGGGCAAACAGAGCATTTTAGTTTTATATCTTAATTCTTCTCTGACATATTTGCAGCTGAGACTTTCTGCTTGACCTCATTTGCAAATTTAATAAGAACAGTCTCTATCCCATCCTTGAGACCATTAATGAAAACACTGATTGACAGCAAACCCTTTGCAGAACCCCACTTAGCAAAGTCTTCTCTTTTGATAAGACAAAACTTTCCAGCATGGCTTTCCAACCAGTTCTGCAACCACCGAATGAAAATTTTCTTCTAATGAGGTTTCTCTACCTTGATTATCAAAACATAATTGGAGAAAATCAAAAGCTTTATTAATGTCAATTTATACAATAACCACTGCTTTTCTTTTGCCCATAAAACTGAATTATACTGTCGCAGGAGAAAACTCAAAGTGTTTTGGAAGCCACTTGTTCTAGACAAAGCCCACGGGATGCTGCTGACCTCCTCGTTATGTGCTAGCATTCTCATTATTTGCTCCAATATTTTCTTGGCAGATAAAGTTAAACTGCTGAGCTTCCTTAACCCCATTTGAAAGGGACTTTTTTTTTTTTTAATCTTTGCAGGAGACATTACCCACACTTTGTAATGTCTCAAAACCAGTGGTGAACAGCTCCATGGTGGAGAAAATCACCCTATGGTGATTTCCCGCAGCACGTATATGGTTTGAGATCAACAATCCATACTTTTAAGTTCCTTTTTGCCCTGTGTTGGCTGCCTGGTGGCAGCTGCACATCTGAGTTGAACCTGAAGCAATTCAACATAAACACGAATAAGCTGGGCCTGGCTCCTCCACAGCCTTCCCTCCTCTCCGAGGACCAGCCCAACACTTCCCCAGCTGCCTCTCGTGTGTATCACCCTCGGGCAGAGCGTCTTCCTCTCTGTCCTCCCCAGCTCCCTCACCGTTCTGTGCCCTGGCCTGTTTGTTCTGCCCTCCCAGGCTCGCACACTAGGCTTTTGTGCTCCTCCTTAGTAAACTGACCCAGTTTCCCTAAGTCCGGACTGTTCCGCTTTGCGTCGTGGCTTAGCGCTGACAAACAAAGCCCGGGAGCCGCGGAGACAAAGCACATCAGAGAGATCTGGGCCACCCCCAGCCCTGTCCGGTGCACCAATTTCCCTCTGCATACTGATCCGAGGGCCTCGTGCCTCAGGGAAACGGGACGGGAATCGAGGGGATGCAATTAGCAACCGTTTGCGCAAATGCCGGGAAGGACGGGCCTGGGACTCGGCTGTTCCCAGCACAAAGGAGGCGCTGCCTTGGAAGGTGAAGGTGTCACGTGCCAAGCTGGTGGCACGGCAGAGGGAACTGGGAGCAGGTCTCCAGGTCAGGGAGAGGCACAGGGCAGGGAGCTGGTGTGACCTCCTTCCATCACAGGGAGGACGTGGAGCTCCTGGGGCCAGTCCAGAGGAGCTCACCAGGATGAGCAGAGGGATGGAGCAGCTCTGCTGGGAGGAAAGGCTGGGAGAGCTGGGATTGCTCAGCCTGGAGAGGAGAAGGCTTTGGGGTGATCTAATTGCAGCCTTCCAGTGCCTGAAGGGAACTACAAGAAAAATGGAGAGGGACTCTTTACAAGGGCCTGGAGTGACAGGACAAGGAGGAATGGCTTCCCACTGACAGAGAGGAGGTTTAGATGGTATATTAGGAGGAAATTGCTAACTGGGATGCAGTGGCACAGGTTTCCCAGAGAAGTTGTGGCTGCCCCATCCCTAGAAGACTTCAAGGCCTGGCTGGACAGGGCTTGATACAGTGGAAGGTGTCCCTGCCCAGGGCAGGGGGTTGGAACAAGGTGATCTTTAAAATCCTTTCCAACACAAACCATTCTGGGATTCTGTGATCACTCCCCCTGTGACCTGCTGCTGCCCTCAGCGAGAGGAGAGGAGCATTAAGGAACCAAGAAGACCACACTGAGCAGCCCCACGGACAAAATCCCATTTGGGTGCTCTACTTGGTGGCAAGATTTGAAGAAAAGGCCCATGGGGAGGAATGTAGGAATTCTTTACAAGACAGAGTTTGTCCAGCTGCGGGAGACTGCTGAGGAGAGGCTGCAAAGATGCTTGTCCAGAGGGCAAAGTAGAATCGGGGAAGGAATGTGCTCGGAGACACTTGGAGAGTGAAGACAGCAGCTTTGGTGCCGTGACAGGGAAGGGGAGCAGCAGGGGTGCAGGCAGAAGGGAGGTGCTCCAGGTAAATTTGCCAAACCCAGATTCTCAGTTTTAACCAAGCAGAGTGGGGCAGGACTGCATTTGCTGAGCAGGAGCTCAGCATCGAAAAAGCCCAAAAAATCTGCCAGATGCACAAAGTGAGTGGAGGAGAAAGGCACTGAAAGGGCTGTGGGACAGAAACCCCACAGGGTAACCGCACACTCCAGAAAACAGGGCAGCAGCAGAGGTGAAGTTGCATTCCCGATTTTCTGACGTGTCTGGGTTCACCTGAACACCAGGTCATGGTGCTCTTTTCCATCTCAATGAAAAAAGTCTCAGTGAGGAGAAGAAAACAGGATTCATGACATTTTCCAGGTTTGCATTTTTCTGGAAGTCCATTAAGAGAATCAATTAGAGTTGGCTTGAGGTACCTGCAAAGCTGCAGTGAGTTGGAGAAGCCCCAGGCCCACCGTGGCTGTGGAAGTTTTTAATACTTCCCCCTGCCCTGGGTGTCCTTGGCAGCCCCAGAGGAAGCACAGTGTTCCCAGATAAGCTGACAGGCACACACAGCACACCTGCACAGCTGGATCAGAAGGGCTGAATTATAGAAATGTGAGGCAGAAAGCCTGAAAAATTCAGAAGTAGCTTCAGCATCGTGACCCAGAGGGGAATCTGAGTCTGAGGAAGCAACAGGCAGCTGACTTGAATGATAATCACGATATTGGCAGCAGATCAGGGAGGGAAGGACATGGGGAAGAGGCTGAGGACTCTGCCACATGGAGGGTGGGCTGATGATTGTAACTCCAGAGGGCAAGGAAGACACAGACTGAGATTTTTGTATGGACGGAGGAAACAGAAGTGGAGTGACCAGGCAGAGACAGAATTCACCTGCACAAAATCGGGAGCTGAGCATTTCTTAGAACCACAGCATGGTTTGGGTTGGAAGGGATGGAAAGTTCACCTCATTCCACCCCCTGCCATGGACAGGGACACCTTCCACTGTCCCAGGTTGTTCAAAGTCCCATCCAACCTGACCCCCTTTGCAGCAGGTAACAATTCACTGCAGCCTTAGAGCAGAGGTGCATTAGATCACAAAACAGTTCATGAAGGGAAGACTGGGGGAAGGTCACCCTGGAGTGACTGGGTGAGATAAATTAATCACATTTGTTGGTGAAAAATACAGCTGATCATCATTTTTACTGCTGCAGAGCACAGCTGAAAGTAACTGTTTGGACAGTAATGAAGGGCCCTGCCAATCAACAGGAGCAAGAGGAAAAACCCCAACCAAGATTATTTTGCTTTTGGCACATCACAGGAGTAGGTTGCAACTTGTGTTTTACTTGTTAGCGGGCCAGCCTGTTCCTCAGAATAAAAACAAACAGAAAAAGGCAAATTCAACTGAATTAATTGCACCAGTGCAACCCCATTGCCTCTGGCAGTCACCCACAGCTCCCCTGGGGTACAGAGACACAAACATCACTGGGTGAGAGCACAGAGCTCTGCCCATCATCAGTCTACACCCAGGAGGGGCAAATCCCACACCATCCCCACGGTGGGAACACGGGCACAGCCCAGGAGCTGCCACAAAGGAAGGGTTTCAGGAGCTGGCCAGGGGCTCAGCTGCTGCTGGAAGCAGCCAGGGCACTGGAAGTGGAGGGGATCTCTGTATTCATGGACATCTCAGGGCAGCTTTGGCTCGCAGCGTGTTTGGACAGCAAACACACAGCACTGGGAATTGCTGCCTAAATTATTCAGCCTCTCTCAATCCAGTATTTACTGTTACAGAAGCACTCGGAGGAGAAATCTTCCTTTGACTTCAGAGGACTCCAGATCAAACCCCAGTAATACTTTTATTTCTAGATGGAGAGGCTCTGAAATTAAAACACAAAAACACGGCTTGACATGCAATTCCTGGATCTTTTCGTATTTGCCACAGTACCTTTTTCTGTTTTTCAGTTGCAATAACCCGGATGTTTGCTTGAAAAGAAAGCAGGATCCCTGTGGCAAATATCTGTCCATTCATTCACTTTCTTGCAGTTCCTCTGTGCAATACCAAATCTTCCAAGAACTGTCCACACTTTGCATGGCGCTGATCAAAGGTATCATTATTAACCAGGAACATCATTGGACAGGGCATGTTCAAAAAAAAATCATTTTCCCCTAACGAGACTCTCAGATCAGGAGCTCAGCATCGAAAAAGCCCAAAAAATCTGCCAGATGCACAAAGTGAGTGGAGGAGAAAGGCACTGAAAGGGCTGTGGGACAGAAACCCCACAGAGTAACCACACACCCCGGAATCCAGCACTGCCATCACCAACAGCCTCAAAACAGGCCCAAAGCTTGGTACCAAGTCAGGAAAAGCCCAGGAATGCAATGGAGCCGTGGGCTGCAGCCCAGAGGGGAGTGGGTGACAGGAGCCGGGGCACAGGCTGGCACTGGGGGCTGTGAACAGCTCAGGAATGGTCACATAAAGAAAGGCAGCCCTGGAGCTGGGCAGGGCTGTGTTTAGGAGTGGCAGAGAAGGCAGAATCAGCAACTCACACATGAAAAGGCCACTGAACGGGATAAATTTAGACATCACTCAGCTGCAGACCATGAAGGAAGCAGCAGTGCTCTAAAGGCTTCCTTGGTCAACAAAGAAAGAGCAAAGGTGTAAAGGTGTGTCAGCAAACAAAGAACTGACCCAGGGCAAGAAAACCAAACTCACTTCTGAGAACATCAGAGCCTCAGTGAAGGATTCAGGCCCTGAGAAATTGCTGTAACATCCCTCACTTCTCCCAGAGTGAAACCACCAACCTCAAGGGCCAGGGGAACGAGGCAGAGACGAGCACAAAGCCCCCCAAAAGAAGGGTAAAAGACAAGTGCACGTATAAATACCTTAACTGAATTATTTTTCTGCAACATTCTATTTTATTAAACCATTTATGATATGTCCTTGGATTTACTTATGCATTAGATGTGCTTCCTTTTCACCTGCTGTGACAGGAGGAATGGCTTCAAACCGACAGAGGTATTGGGAAGAAATCCTTCCCTGGGAGGGTGGGGAGGGCCTGGCACAGGGTGCCCAGAGAAGCTGGGGCTGCCCCTGGATCCCTGGCAGTGTCCAAGGCCAGGCTGGACGGGGCTTGGAGCAGCCTGGGACAGTGGAAGGTGTCCCTGCCCATGGCAGGGGTGGCACTGGATGATCTGAAAGGTCCCTTCCCAGCCCACACCCCTCTGTGATTCTGTGATTGAGCAGAACATCAGCAGCATTAATTTCTGTCAGAAAAGGGGCTCAGTACAAGGTGCCATTTGTGGATTGTTTAGTGGGATTTGGGAATCATCTTTGCCCTCTGATGGGGTTTTCCTGCACCAGGGACTCTCCCAGCTGCAGCTGATGTTCCTCACTCCCCATTTTTCTCCCGGAAGAGACTTTGCAAAGAAAATCCTCCGTTTCTGACAAAGCCACAAATGAATTTTCTGTTATGTCCAGAAGCAGCAGCGAGGCCCCTGCAGCCGTGTCTCGGTGACGGTGTCCCCTATCCCACAGCACCATCTCGTGGGAGGCTGCAGCTTGAAAAAACCCCACCAGCAACACCACCAGCTCGGAATAAACCCGCTTCCAAGAATCCCACTGCTCTTCCCACAGCTCCAAACCTCCGCACAGCAGGATAAACGCTGCATCTTTGCAGGGCTTGCAGTGCTTCCTCCAAAACACCGAGGAGTGACAGGGAAGCCCCTCCATGGCACAGCCTCACCCCGAGCTTGTCTTTCCAGGAGCAGAAGTGCAGAAATGCACCTGGGTCTTTGCAAAGAAATCCAGGTCTTTCCTCCCAGCTCACAAGTGACAGGACAAGAGGGAATGACCTCAAGTTGAACCAGCGGGGTTTAGGTCGGATATTATGAAAAATTTCTTCACTGAAAGGGTTGCCAGGCATTGGAACGGCTGCCCAGGGCAGTGATGGAATCACCAGCCCTGGGAATGTTTAAGGAAAAAGGTGTAGATGTGGTGCTCAGGGACACGGTTTAGTGGTGGCTTTGGCAGTGCTGGGTGAATGGTGGGACTTAATCTTAAAAGGCTTTTCCAAACTGAATTATTGAACTATTGAATTATATTAATTATTATTGACTCATTGAATTATTTGAACGATTTCGCCCATCTGTGAAGTGCTCTGTTGTGATTCCATCCTTCACAGAAGACCTTCCAGCGCTGCCTGCTCAGCTCTCACAGCAGGGTCAGCGAGAGAAGAGTCCATGCAAGCCCCTCTCCCGTTCCTGTGTCCAAGAGCTGGCAAAGCCTCCACCAACTCAGCTGCAACCTCAAATATCCCTGAAAATAATCCCCAAAGCCAGAAAAAAGTTTCAGAAAATCTCTCGTTGGCCAGTATGGGAGATTTTTCAGTGGGCCCAAAACCACGTGCCCAAAGGATGTGTAAGAGAAGCTTAGAAAAGAGAAAGTTTTCACCATCCCAAAACCACGTTCGTATTTGTGGTTCCATCTTTTGGAGACTATGACTGAAGTGGAATTGCTGGGGTGATATTTCCAATATTTACGAGATTTCCCACACCAGCACTGCTGGGTGTCAAGGAAGAGGGGATCCAGACTCTGGGTATAGGTGAGGTTCCTGCCCAGAGGATGTGCCAGGCTTAGACTCAGAGCCTGTTCTTCCTCCCAAGGTTTCCTGGAGGGCACATTGGAAGGTGGAATCACCATGTTAAAAACCATTTTTTAATTAAATTTTACTTATTTTCTACATGGAAAAAGCAGGATTTCTGTCTCAGCAGCCTGCCTGCAGCTGCAGATTTGCAGGATACCAACAAAGGAGAGAAAAGCAGAGGAGAAACAGTGTTCCCAACCCTGGGTGCTGCAGGTCACCAGCTGAGTCCCACCACGGGCCATGGAGACTCCCAGGACCTTCACCTGCTAGAAAAGCCTCACCAGAGCCCACTTCAACAGCACTGCCTTCCCTGATGGGCCTCCCCACAGATATCCCATAAAAACATCTTCTGTTGCATCTTTAATAAAATTATCACTCTTTTTAGAAACTCTCGCCCTTCTTAGCTGCAGTGAGAGAACAGTGGGAGTAGCAAACAGCTGTTCTCTGCTGCAAACATTTGACATAAAGCACATCAAATCAGCGGCTAATGCCTCTTCCCTCCCCATCTCCCAGCTCTGGGAATCCCCTTCGGGAGCAGCAGCCTGCACACGGAGGCAGGAGCTCCAGATGTTTGGCTGCACCTCCCACCCCCGTACCCAAAGGTGGAGTTCAGCCTCCAGCTTGGAGCTGTAGGAGCTCCCAGTTCCTCCGGATCCCAGCCCTGGAGGGTTATTAATGAGCTCCATTTCTACCAGCACGCTGGAAATGTGGTGTGTCAGGCAGCCACTGAGCTCCCAGGTGTCCTGCTGAGCCCACCTCCAAGATGATTTATTTTTCCAAACAGAGAGAGTGAGCTGCTGGTGACAGGGAAAGCACCGAGCCCACAGCCAGGAGCGGGCACAGGGAGCAGAGCCAACACCTCTGCCCCTTCAGGCCTGGCAGAGCAGGGAGTCAGCAGGCAGAGGATTCTGCCGTGGTCTCTCCATCCTCCCCTTCTGCACCAGGTGCTCTTTGCTCTGCAAGACTCAGGGGCAGGGCGAGCCCACCCCTGAGGGGCTCAGCAGGGCAGTGCCCAGGTTCACCCCACGGCTCTCTCCATCCCCTGAAGGAGCCAGCCCGTGCAGTGAGGTTGGTTTAGTCCGTGTCCTGCAGCCTGTTCTGCGCAGATTTTTGTCTCAGCCACGAGCACTTCGTGCTGTCTCCACCCAGGAAAGGCTGACCTGCGGGCACAGGGAGGCAGCTGCAAGCTGAAACCTCCCAAAACATTCCAAGGGTCCACTCCCATGGGCTTTCTCCGACACTTATTAACCCATTTATCACACCATCAGCTCATCAGCTCCCCAGCGCTTCCATCCCTCAAACTCACTGTGATCAAGCCTGGCTTATGCTTTGTTTTTCGGAAAAGTGGCTAAGAGGCAAAGATGGAAAGGACTCCTGTTGGCATCCAGATCTTTGGGAATTCAAGCCCAACATGGAAAAGCTTCAATCCCATTTCACAGTCTGCTGTGACCAGATGGGAGACTGAAGTTCCTCCCTGGACTGCAGGACCTGCTTGGAGCAGATCAGAGACCAGACCAGACCCTCTATATCAGACGCACAAACTCTCGGCAATTAAACTGAAATGGGTTTTCCATTAATGAGCAGTAATTAGGGCTGCTGCTCAGAGCCAAGCCATTCCGAGCCCATCCGGGAGTGGTGGCTGTGCCCTTGTGCCCCGGCCAGCTCATTACAGGGGCTTCATTGGCCACCTCCAGGGCAGACAGCACTGCAGGCACCTCGCCTCGGACTGTCCCCTGTCACCAGCACCAGCGTGACCTTCCCCCACTGCACAGAACAGGTACCAGGAGGGCAGGATGAAACAACAGAGCTGAGACAGGAAGCCCAGGGGTTGGGCTGTGAATAAACTGAGAATCTGCCTCGTGTTAATGACCTGTTTCTTATTCAACATGGGTCTGCTCCACTGTTTAAAAGCTGCCTTGGCTTTACTGATACGGCACACTCTGAAGGCTCCACAATGACTAAAACTTCTAAAAATCCCATTTTGTTCAAGCTCTCAAGAAAAAGCGAAGCCTGTGTAAGTTTTATCTCTGAAGAGGCGCTCATCCCGAGAAATCCCAACTCTCCCAGTTAAGAGTGACCTGACCCAGAGCTGCTGAGCTCAGGAGAGAGCAGCTGAGAGGACAGGCCAAAGAGGTGCAGCCACATTTCCAGCACTGCTCCTACAGGGATGTAAGACCCAGCTACCAGAGAGGTGAAGGAGAAGTGTCTCGACTCAAATTGCCAAAGACAGAGCCTTCCTCCTGCTCCAAATGCAATTACTTTGGAGCACAGACTGATTAAAACTGCATTGAGGAGAATTTTCTAAGTGTGCCATTCATTTTTGGCTGGACTAAATCCCCTTGAACTCTGAGGGTTTGGTCTCTGCACTGGATTTTGCTGTCTGAGCTCTGCTCTGCTAATTAGAAACAGTCTTTAAACCACACATGAAACAAGTTTGAAAGATGAGGAGGACATGGTGCATCCAGGGCACGGGGAGCGGAGCAGTGAAAGGCCCCCTGGCTTGATCAAAGAGATCTCCTTGCTGTATTCAAATTCACAACTCATTTAAGCCTTTTGGCTCGCTCTGCACATCCAGCCCCTCATGTATGGACACCCTCACTCCTCTTCTTCCTTGCAGGAAGCTGCTGGCCCAGCCTTCAGTCCCAGCCCTTTTCCCTTCCCACAAGGTGACAGAAAGTTTCTTCCCTGAGCCTGATCAGCTCGAAGAGCTTCACCCAGGGAGGTGTGAGAACCATTCACTGCTTCTTTGAGCCCTTAGAATTTGTACCCAGATTCTCCCCAGAGGAAGGCCAGGCCGAGCAAGCTCTCTGGTCACCCAAACTAGCACCAAGCCAAGGCAGCCAGGCTGAGCTGCCCAAGGATGGGCATCACAGCCACAGGGGACAGAGCCAGCCTGTCCCTGGGCTCACCAAACAGGGGAGCAGCAGCAGCACAGCAACCACGGGAGTTTTCCCATCAAGGGCTGTATCTCCTAGTAGGGAAAACTCTCAGTGAAACACAGCCCTTCCCCAGGGCTCTCCGCAGGAATAGCACCGGCACACAGCTGAGGTGGGGCTGGCACTCGCACCTGGCAGCTGCAAACAGTTCCTTTGTGTGCAAAGGGGGCTGCTCACAAACGAGTCAGCAAACAGCAAAGCCACTGCAGCACCCACTGCCCTCCAGGAAAACAGCACAGGTGGATAGAGACCGCAGAGAAATTCCCTCACAGCATCGGCTCCGAACAGTCAGATGAGAGAAACCAGCCCAGAAAGTGCCACAGGCAAGAGCTGAGAGGAGGAGCCCGGGTTTGCATTTAAATAGAACTCCAGCTCTACACGAGGAGGGTGGGAGGGGGTCCCAGGGGGGTTATCAGTGCTCTCAGGGCAGCCTGCAGAGACCCTGCCCGGGTGAGGTGAGCCCCCAGTGCAGCTGACAGAGAAAGCCGAGTTACCTTGGGAATCACAACAAAGATTCCATACGAGTGGGTTATTTTCTTCTCCCCTGTGACACTTCCTATCTCTGCCCAATTAGGAAATGGTGACCGCTTATTTTTAAAGCTACAAAGTGCAGCTCTCACTTTTCTTAGGAAACCTTCCCTTGCAACAGCACTGATGGTTTCAGTAGCTCTCTTCCTTATCGCTGCTCGAGTCCTGCCCTGGGTTTCTCATTACAAAGTCTTTTCTGAAGGGTGAGTGCAAGTGTAGCTGGGCTGGCACTGGGGTCAGAGCTTCTGGGCACTGCTATAGCTGAAGAACACCGCTATGGCTTCAGAATATTGCTATAACTTCAGGCTTTGATGGTTTATTTCTTTTATTTCTGACGGATATATTATTTAAAATCTCGTTATGCATATTGGAAACTTCTTAAAAGCCAGTTTGTGGTCTTCACATCAATGAAAGCATTCAACTCAGAAAACTTTTACATAGCAGGAGGTTGTAATTTCTCAGTGGCCGGGTTAACAAAAGGAAAGAATTCATTTAGGTTTTTCTTTATGTATTCTCAAGCTTTTGGAGGAGTTGCTGTCCTTCCTTCTTCCCTCCCTGGCTTGGACCCCTGGCTGAGCATCCTCAGGTGTCTCTGGTGGCTGTAGGGGAGATGGACACCTGTGCTCTCGGCTCTGACTGGGTTTTACACTTGTAATGGTGTTAAAATGTTCTATTGGGTATCCAGAAAAAAAAATTAATAATTTGTACCCTTTAACTACAAGGCCAATCTTTGCAGTGTCAGTTTTCCTTGCACAAACCCACCAGTGGGATGGGAGCCAAGGAAAGGGTTGTAGCCCTGCTAACGTGTTGCTGGCAGTGTGTTGCCTTTTCCTGGTCTTAAAATGGAGAGCCAGACACGGTGAAAGGGAAAGGGGATTTTCCCTCGGTGTTTATTTAGGGTCCTTGGTGCCCCACACCGTCCCAGTGGAGCGCGCCCAAGTGCCCCCGGAATGCCCCCACCCCATAAATCGTGTGTACAACTCCCAGGCCTTGCAAATGAGCACATCTATCAAAGATTGCCCAGGGAGAGACTCGAATGGATCCCCCCTGCTGAGGAATCTCCCCCTGGATAGGCCTGTCTCAGTTCCCAGGGTGTGTTCCAGAGAGGACCTTGGTGTCTGGGGCTGTCTGACCCTCAGCCGCGGCTCCCAGGGTGTTTGGGCTCCTGGCTGAGCGGGACACGGGGTGTGAGACTGAGGGAGTTACAGTGTGGGGGCTGAAAGCACTGAGGAGATAGAAAAGCTGGATAAAAGGCTGTATAAAGGGGTATAAAATGGGTATATAAAGAAGGCAAAAATCATCCTGGCATCGGTGCCTAAAACAGGCTGGAGCGCTCTGGGCAGGGCTGGAGCACAGATGCGGTCTCTGCCCCTCCCTGCTCCAAGGGAAAGGCACCAAAGTACTGAAGGTATCCGGCACAGGGATACAAAATTCAAATTAAGCAGTGGATAAAGTCTGAGGGGAACTTTGTATCACTTTTATGTATAAAGGCAAACATAATAACATTTATATGGAAAATTATTTGTAAGCGTACTTCTACAACGCTGCTGTGTCTGCAGAGTGTTGAAAACTGGTTTTACCTCTTTTTTTTTTGCTTTTTCCCCCCCTTTTTTCCCCATTCCCGGGAGCAGCGCACAGGCGGCTGCGCTATTCCCTGTGGCCACCAGGTGGCGATGCAGCCCCGCAGCTCCCGCCCGGCAGAAATGGGGCAGAAAACCCCGATTTGGAGTTTTTTTGCAGAACTTTGTTGTTAAGGGCCTCGGTTTGCTGTGGGCTTTTGGGTCAGGAGAAGACTCATGAGTGAGGGGACCCACCTGGCCCACGGCCATTGTCCCTGTCCCAAACAGCTGTCCGCGAAAGCTGAGCTGGGGGAGCCCTCAGCATCTCTAGGGCCGCTCTGATGCCCTAAATTCCCACAGCTATTCCTGGATCACGGTAATCAAACCCAGCCTGGGAGAGCCAGGCTGCCTGCCAAGGTCCTGGAAGGGCAGTGGCACTTCCCTGGTCCCGCATGAGTGGGATGTGTTGAGTGCTGCGCTGGGTTTCTGCAGCAGGACTCTGCTCGGGATCATCCCCATCCTGCCCCACTGCTGTGTCACTGGTGCTGGGGACAGCCAGGCTGGGGGATCCTGCACTGCTGTCCCTGCCGAGCCAGACTGCCCAGGGTGTGGGAGAGCAGAGCTGGGCAAGGGGAGGACAGGATGAACCTTGGTGTCCCAAAAGCAAGAGCCCCCCCACTTCCTCCCCAAAGCAGGTCCCAGGAGCACCGAGCAGCAGCAAAACAGCCCAGACCCTCCCTGGACAATGTCTGGAGGGGAGGGCAGAGCAGGCTGTGAAGCTCTTGGACTTGCTCTGAGGGCTGGGTGAGGAACCCGTGATGACAGGAGAGTGTGAGCTGCAAAGTCCAAAGGGCTGGGAGGTGGGATTGGCTCAGGGAGAGGCTGGTGAGAGAGCAGTGGGTGCTGCAGCAGCCTGGGCCTGGCTGGCACAGCAGTGGGTGCAGCTCGGGGCCAGAGAAGGAGAGCCCAGAGTGTCTCGTGTTTAGTTTTTTCCCTACATCTGCAGTTTTTCAGTCCTTTACTGGCGGTCAGTGAGAAGCCTGTGCTGTGCCATGGAAACTCAGTGCTGCCCTTATCCCAGGGTGCCCTCAGCATGTGGGAGGGCTGCTCTGACACCCTAAATCCTCATGACCATTCCTGGACCCAGGGCCTCCATCTCCAAACGCCAGCAGCCGTTTCAGTGGGCAATGCCACCGTGTTCTGTTGTACAGCGCTGTCCCGGCACTGCTGTCTGCCCACAGGCTGCTGCTGAGCCCAGGGATGTTGGGATGTCTGCTTCTTCCTCCTTCCTCTTGAGGAATCCAAGCTGCAGGGGCAGAAAAGCAGCGCTTCCCACCCTGCTGATGCTGGATGGAGAGAGCCAGGGTTTGGGATGCAGCTCAGGTTCTGTGGGGGTGGGATTGGCTGGAGCCTCTGGAGCTGCTCTCTGGGCCCAGTATCAGAGTCCTCACCTGCCGGGGGACAGCAGAGCCTCAGCCCGGGCACCTCCCCAGGGGCAGATCAGCCCCTCTCTCCTGCCCGGCCAGAGGTTTTTGCTGGCGTCTCTCAGACAACAGCAAATTTGGGAAGAATCAGTAGAATTTCTGCTGGGGAAGGTGGAAATCCAAGGCAGCCCCGTTGCTATGGTTGCCGCAGACCATCCTCAACGCAGCATCATGTGAAACAGCTCTGCGAGCAGCTGTGCCACAGCTGGAAAGCAAAGCGATCCCCCCAGGTGTGAGCGTGGCATGGCAGGCCACACACAGTCCCCCACAGCCTCCCCTGGGATCCTCGGCCACGTGTCCCTGTTCAGGACCCTCCCTGGCAGCAAAAATCCCCTCAATGGAAGCAGCACTGGGAAGGGGGAGCGTGGCTCTGGCAGTAAAGAATGCATGTAGGTGTTAAAAATAATGCACTGGGGGTATTTGTCATTCAAACAGTGTGTGAGTGTCTGCAGAAAGTGCTGGAGAGCAGATGCAAGCGCTGCTCCAACAAGCAGGATGCTGAATGTTGGCTGAGCATGACAATCATTTCTAAATCTTTTTTCCCTAAGAAATTGTAGGATCATCCGTTTAAGGAAGGGGGAGTTTGGCTTTTCTCGACACAGCTTGGGCCAGGTTCACCGGGTCTGTGTGCACACTTGGAGACTGAGGGCTCAGGCTCTGCCTCCCGCCACTCCCCAGGGCTTGCTGCTCTTTGCTACGAGGTTTTTAGCACCCTAAAATGCACCTGACAGCCTCATGAGAGGGCTGGAGAGGAGCCAGCCCTGCCACTGAGGGCCAGAGAAGGAGCAGAGAGTGTGCAGAGCCCTGATCCCAAAAGGCGTTCGGGTGCGCACACCCGCTGCTCATTCCTGACCCTCCCCTGGGCCCTGCCCTTTGCACTGGGGGTGCAGGTTTTTGGATATGTCCCCCTGAAGCCCTGGGGTGCTCCTGCCCCTGCCCACACCAGTGGTGCCATTGACTCCAGTGCAACCCCAGAGCTGGTGGCTCTGGAGGTGACAGCTGGGATCTGCAGGGTTAGTGTCACTGTGCCAGGACCCAGAACCTCGCAGTGCAGCAGGGGGATATTGCCTGTGGCCACCTCTCCTGTGTTCCCTTTCAGGCCCTGGTGAGCCCTAGGACGGGCTGGGTGCCTGGGAGGCCCCTGCTCAGCCCCAGCCCCATCTCCAGTGGCACGACGCTGCTGAGGAGACCTTTCCCTCGGCACTGCTCAGGGATGCGCCGGATCCTGGCTGCCAGCCAGACCTCCCGAGGGCCCAGGGGGCTGGTTAAGCTCATTGCTTTCCTTTCAGAGGCTTCAGAAAGCCGCCTGCCCGCATTTAATTCAAATTTATTGAATAATTCTCCTGGGAACAACTAGTTCAGGACCGACCACTGCAACAGACCATCAATGAGATCAGTTGGCACGGCCCCGGCCGTGTCTCTGTCCCCTCCAGCACATCTCCGTGGCAGTGCCAGGGTGATGATGGTGAGCACAGGGCCAGGCGCCTG
The DNA here is from genome assembly GCA_013398855.1 of Mohoua ochrocephala. Taxonomy (NCBI): domain Eukaryota; kingdom Metazoa; phylum Chordata; class Aves; order Passeriformes; family Acanthizidae; genus Mohoua; species Mohoua ochrocephala. The sequence continues at coordinate 216,098 of VZTA01018966.1, forward strand.
GCCCAGGGCAGCCTTGGCTGAGCTCTAACCCTGGCTGCCTGCATTGCCTCCAGCCCCAGGGGATGTGCTGAGGTCTGTTAATATCCTCCCACTTCCACCCCAAACCTGTTCCTGCCTTTGAGCCATGCTCCCGTGGGCAGCAGTCCCAGAACGGGGCTGGCTCAGCCCTCAGCTGCCTCCAAAGCCTGTTGCCAGCTCCGCAAAGGTGATGAGATCCAATATGCCTGTGGGGATGCACAGGTACTGCTGGATGCACACCCTGCTGTGATGGGATTCACCTCCTCTTTTGGGGGCTGTATTGGGTTGGCATGGCCAGGTTTACAGCCAGGGTTTGCATACAGCTTGGAGCCACCAGGGGTTGGTTCTGCTGGACATGGGGGAAGCTTCTGGCAGCTTCTCACAGAAGCCACCCCCACAGCCCTCCCTCTGCTACCAAAACCTGGCCACACAAACCAATTCAGGTACAACAACCTGAGACTACCTGGACAGGAGTGGGGAGAAACCAGAGCCAGGCTGGGAGGGCAGGAACGAGTCCCCAGCTCCAGCAAGAGGGCTGTGAGTGATGAGAGCTGACAGATCCTGGGAGGTGGGCTTCCCTGAGGGAGGCTTCTCTCTGGGAAAGCCTTCTCACTCTGTGCTCAGCCCTGAGCAGGGTTGGGGGCATGTCGTGTCCCTCCTTATGGCATCCTGGGGGCTGTTCCCAAGGACCATGCTGCCTCCATCCCTCGCTCCCCTGCAGCTGTGTGGCTCCTCGCGGGCAGCCCACCGTGCGCCCGGTGTTACGCAATTAGCCGCTGCTCGGAGCAAAACTAATGATCTTCATTAATGAGCGCAGCGCTGGTCGGTCAGGGCCTGCCGTGCTGCTCAGGGCCATGTGCAGTCATGCAGCAGGACTGAGTCACAGCGCTGCTAATGATGCTGCCAGCCTTGGGGAGAGCAGCCTTCCCGCTAGCCCTGAGCACGGGCTGCTCTGCAGCACGTACAGAAGGGCAGGGCCGTGCCACCCTCCGTCCGTCCATCCGTCCATCCATCCATCCATCCATCCATCCATCCATCCATCCATCCATCCACTCCTCATTCCCTGCGCTGTGGGACAGGATCTGGGACTGCTCAGCCTGCTTTCCTACAAGGTGTGGTGTCAGGCAATGTGCCAGGGCCTGGAAAATGGCACCTGTGGCTGTGATTCACCCTGGAAAGGGCAGCATGCCCAGGAACTTTCCTTCCCCAATGCAGTGGCTGTGCTGCAATGTGGGGCTGGGACACGGAGCCCCTCTCGTCTTCCTGGGGTCCCTTATTCCACCCACACCCCCCTTGTCACGCTCATAAGCTGCTGACAGGCTGGAGGCACCACCTCGGCATTCCCAGAGCCACGGGGGGGCTCAGCAAGCCGTGGCCAGAGGCACACGCCGATTTACAGCGCTTGCTCGGGCCACGAGCCGCAGGGAGCGATACCTGCAACAAAGCCTGGGGTTGTTGTACAATCCTGATTTTCCTGTGCTGGATGCACAGCAGGCTTGGGGCAGAGCAGGAGTGCAATCCCAGCCCGTGTCCAGAGGGTGCCTGGGGAGAAGGGCAGGGGGCTGTGAGCTGGACAGAGAGGGGTGTTGAGCAATCCTCTAATAAACCCCGCGTGTGTTTACTTTGGGCAGGATACGACCAGGACATGCCCCTCGGCCAGGCTCGGGTTTGCCCCTGGGCAAAAGAAGCCGCTGTCTTGGGGCCGTGCTGGCCAGCATTAAAAATGGAATCTGAGCAGCGAGGGGGTGCCGGGGTCTGTATGATGCAGCAGAGCATCGCTTCCCGTGCTGAGGCCACGGCGGCCGTGCTGCCGCGCGGGAAAGCACAGAGGAGCATTTTACAAATGCAGCCGAGGAGCATTTTTCAAACTCAGCCTTTGGATGCTCCGCGGTGGGTTTGGAGCCGGTCGGTAACGTACGACAGACGCGGCGGGTGGGTGGGAGCAGACTTGAACAGGCACTCGCTGCTCCAGGCTTCCCCCTGGAGAGGCACTGTGCGCGCTCCGACTGTTTGGAAGGCAGCTGGAGCTGGCCCTGGGCAGCGTGGCGGGGAGCGGAGGTGTCTCAGGGGATTGTCACCAAGAGGGGCCCCAGGGACCCCCCACTCACGGGGCACGTGGGGAACTTCCAGCTCCGAGGATGCTCTGCACCGACGGTGGTGCCCCGGGGGACCGTCACTCTCAGCGTCCCTCGGGGACCTTCACCTCTGAGAAGGCCCCGGAGGACCTGCGCTCACAGGGACACCCTGGGGACCTCCTACCCCGGACCTGTCCTGTGGGACACTTACTCTCAGGGGTGTCCCAGGAACTGGAATGCCCCGGAGTAAAGCCTCCTCCGCAGGGGTACCCCAGCGACCTGCTCTGCAGGGGACACGCGAGGGGACCCCTGTCCCCAGGGATGCTCCAGGGACCGGCTGGGGGGGACATGCCCTGTCACGGCTCCCCAAACGACACCCGGGGGGGACCCCTCACCCCGGGGATGCCCCTAGCCATCGGGGATGCCCCCATCCATCGGGAATGCCGGGGCTCCGGGCTGCGGTGGCAGGGTGGGATCGTGCGGCTCCGGGCGGGCGGAGGGGTCGCTGTTGCCGCCAGCACGGCCGCCCCCCGCCTCCCCCCCAATCCCTCC
>VZTA01018966.1:219269-254636 GCA_013398855.1 Mohoua ochrocephala
TCGGGACCCCGCTCGGTGCCCGGGCCCGGGCCGGGATCCGGGCTGACCGACAGCAGCTCGGAGGTGTCGGACTGCAGCGCCTCGGAGGAGGCGAAGCTGCTGTCTCTGGAGCTGGGGCTGAGCGGCAGCGATGGCGAGTCCCCGGGCAGCGCCCCGCCGCCGCCGCCCTCGGCCGGAGAGGCGTCGCCGCTGCTCGAGGAGCCCTCGGCCGCCTCCATGGCCAGCAGCCGCCTGCAGCTCAGCACCTCGCTCGCCTTCTCCGACCTCACCGAGGAGCTGCTGGACGCCGGCACCGACGGGCTGCTCCGCGAGCTGGAGGACCTGCGCTCCGAGAACGACTATCTCAAGGTGGGCACGGCGTGGCGTGGCGTGGCGTGCCTGGCACGGCTCGGTGTGGAGTGACATCTCTGGCACGGCTCGGTGTGGCATGGTATCCCTGGGCAGTAGTGGCACAGCGTGGCATCCCGGGGCATGGGTCAGTCAGGGTCAGCATCCCTGGCTGTAGCGTGGTTTAACGTCCCAGAGCTTTGCAGGGCATCTGAGGGCATGGCTCAGCATGGTGCAGCATCCCTGGCCTTAGCATGGCATGGTATGGAATCCCAGGGCAGGGGTCAGCATGGCTTAGCATCCCCGGGAACAATACAGCATCCCTCATCCTCACAGCATGGCATCCCTGTGCACAGCGCAGCATGGCACGGCATCCCTGGCAATGGCACGGCATGGCGTGGCATCCCAAAGCATGGCTCAGCATGACACAGCATCCCTGGGAATGGCATGACATGGCATGGCACTGCATGCCGAGGTGTAGCTCAGTGTGGCATAGCACCCTCGGGTACAGCCTGGTGCAGTTCAGCATCCCAGGGCATGGCTGGGCACGGGGCACAGCTCAGCTCAGCTCAGGATGGCCCGGCTCAGCCTGGCTTCACTCAGTTGAGCAGCACAGCACAGCACAGCACAGCTGGGTGCAGGGCTTGGCACGGCTCAGCCCAGCATGGCACCCCTGACCATGGCACAGCCAGGAGTGGCCTGGCGTGCTGTGGCTGGGCTTGACTTGGCACAGCGTGGCATGACTGGATGTAGGGCCTGGCTCGTCTGAGCCTGGCATGGCCACACTGGACTTAGGGCAGAGCTCATCTTGGCACAGCACGGCCCAGCTGGGCATGGTCCAGCATGGTGTGGCATGGCCGGGCACCGCTCAGCTCAGTGTTCCATGGCATGGCTTGGCACAGGGCAGGCTTTGGCACAACGTGGGCCAGCTCAGCCAGGCATCGCCTGCCCTGGCACAGCACATTGGGTGCAGCACGGCCAAGCCTAGCACGGACCCAGCTTGGCATGGCAAGGCTTGGCACAGCCCGGGCTGGCACGGCTTAGCAAGGCACAGCTCAGCATGGCATGGATGTGCCCAGCCTGCCCGGGCATCCTGGGACACAGTATGGCATAACCTGACCCCACGCAGTTGGGCATGGCCTGGCAGTCGGGCACGGCTCCCTGCTGCTCTCCCTGCCTGCCGCTGCTGCCAGACCCTGGGGACATTTTCCAGCTCTCTTCTTCCCACTGGTTCCCGTGCTCCCTGGGGCCTTTTTCCGGGTCTGCCTGGTTCATGGGGGCATGGTTGAGCCAGGGCAGACGTGCTGCGAGGGGACAGGGACACAGAGCCATCCCACCTCTGGTCACACATCAGCCTGATGCACCTCAGTGTGGTGGGCACCAGCACCCCCCAGGTGCCACGTCCTGGGGGAGCTGCAAGCATTTTGTGCCTCCTGCTCCCCTTCAGGGGGGAGCTGTGGCTGAGCTGCTTGGGCAGTCACCTGCTGGGGAGCTCAGGGCTGGGTACCAAGGCTTCCCAGCTGCTCTTTGGGTGCTGCAGGTTGGAAGTCAGGCCAGCTGTCATCTGCTGCTGCCCAAGTTTGTGCAAGTGTCAGGATTCCAGCCCTGAGGTGAGCGTTGGGTGATGCGCTCGAAGATGCTCAATCAGGCCCTTTGTCCATTAGCAAAGCCCCAGTTCACAGCTGGTGTCCCAACTCCCGCCAGAATTAGCAGCAACAGCTTAAGGGCTTTGATTTACTGGGAGCTGGAAAAATACAGATGAGGCCCCTCCGGTTTCCAAGAACACGCGTGCGAGCGAGCGCTGCCATTCCTGCGGACAGAGCCAGCGCTTCCTCCATTCCCACGTGATCTCCCTCCTGGCAAGCTGCAGGCGTGCGGGGTGTGAGTGATTTACCTGCCGTGGGGGGTGGCAGCTGAAATCCCCTGGCCAGGGGCAGTGGGAGAGGGGAGAGCCGCTGGAGGCACGCACCAAGAATGGCCATGGGGATGCTGGTGGCATCGTCCCTTCTTTGCCACCACTTGTGTCTCCTCCCTGACATGTGCATCCTGCTTATATCCACGTTTCCGTGTTGTAGCTCGCTTCTCCTGACGCTGGAGCAGGAGGTGGCTGAGGTGGTACCCTGGCTCCAGCTGGGCAGGAGCCCAGAGCACGTGCCTCTTGCGCTCCAAAAAATGTTGGAAGATCTGCCTAGTTTCTCCAGCGAGGAGCAGAAAACTGGGCTGGGCTGCAGCAGAGTGCTGGCTTGTGCCATCTGTGCTAAAAATTCAGGCATTTCGGGACTTAGGGCAAAAATAAAGCCCTAACCCAAGGGATCGGCACTGCCCATCTTGGCATGCAGCTCTCCTCTGCTCGGGTGTGGATGAATCAGGCTTATCCCAGGTGACTTATTTCCTAGGACTCACCCAAATAGCTGCAAATGAATGTTTTTTCATGTATTCATCAGCACCAGCTAAAAGCTAGTGCGTATTTAGAGCGAGATGAGGATTTTTGGGGGTGGGAGGACTTTGGTGACGTTCTGGCACGAGCCAGACGTGTGTGGTGTTACTACGCCCGTGTGATGCACGCTGGGTTTGGGAGCTTCCCAGCAGCGCTCCAGCAGTGCCAGCTCACGTCCTCTCTTTCCTCGGCTGCCATAATAAAACCTACTTGTCTAAGCACACTTCACCCATTTCTCTTTGCAACCCAGATTTGTGCAGGGCTCTGCTTCCCTCCTCCCGCTCTGGCCGTACTGGGTGGGCTGGGATCTCCTCTTGCTCCTGCTCTCAGGCCTGTGCACCTGCTGTGACCCCCCCCGAAGGGGTTATTCCGAGCACTTTCCCCAAAAAGGGCTGTTTCTCACGTGCAGGTTGGCAGCCTGGTGAGGGAGGACGTGTCTCGGGTGTCCTTGCCCCGTCTCGCTGTTGCTGAGCCGTGCGATGGAGAGCAGCTCCCAGCCCTGCTCAGCAGGCTGGAAAATGTGAGATGTGATACGGCAGCAGCTGCGGAGGGACAGGCAGACAAAGAGTGGGCACGGGAGGGTTTGGAGCGAGGGGAGGGGATGCCTGCAAACCCTTTCCTCTCCTCTCCTCTCCGCAGGAAGGGGTTTAGGCAAGAGCTGTGTAACGCTGGGAGCGCAGTCCTGCCTGTCTTTTCCTGCTGCCTGTCCCCTTCCTGCTCCCTGCCCTGAGCACATCCCTTGGGGCTTGCACGAATTTCCCAGCTCTGTGGAGAAACATTCGGAGTGGCTGGGTGCCTTGTTTCCCCCAAGGCAGTCATGCCACCAGCAAGGGCTCTCTGAGAGCATCCCACGGGGGCAGCCTGGTTGGCATTGCTGCTGCTGCCCAGATCCTGCCTGGCCACAGGGGCAGGGACCATGCCTGGGAGTCCCAGTAACCACCTGCAGAGCGAGGGAACAGGGCTCTGTCACGCAGCCACCCTGGAAGGGGTTTGCAGCCTCTCGCCTTTTCGGATGGTGCACAACATGGGTCGGGCTGCAGAGAGCCCCCAGCTGTTTGCCTGGTAATTTATGGGGGCAGGTGTAAAGCTGAGAAATGTTGATTTTTCCCTCACTCCCATCGCCAAGGGGGAGCTGCCATGCCAACCAGGGATCAGCGCACAGGCTGCTGCACTGAGCTCCATGACGTGGGGGGAAGGATGGCCGGTGTTTGCTGTCGGAGCTGGGCTAGAGCTGCTGTTACGCACCCAGAGAAACCCCTGTGTGTGACACGGGTGTGCCTTGCCCATCCTTCCACCCACCCACTGCACCCTGGCGTGGGCTTGTGGTTGCGCTGAATTTTCTGGGTTCCCCTTGCTGGCAGGGGACGTGACGTGCCTGAGCACCCTGGGCAGTTTCCTTTAAAAATCCCCCGATTTTTTTTTTTTTCCCCTTAGCAAATTCCATCATAATTCCCTGTGCTGCCTGACGGGCGCTCAGAGTTAATTGAAAGCTGCTGCTTTTGTGCTGTAATCTCGGAGGAAGCCGTGCTTGTTGCTCTCCTGCACGGTAATCCCCGTCTTTGCACGGGGATCGCGGCGAGCCGCAGGCACACCCGCTGCCAGCGCGGCCCCGGCTCCGCACAAAGGCGGCTCTGCCGAGCAGCCGGGCAGCTCCCACCCTGCCTCCTCCTCTGCCGAGCCTCCGGGGTGCAGCTGGGAGGTGCAGGCAGCGCTGTGCCCCCCCAAAGGCTGCTGGAAGGACAGGAGGCTGCTGCTTGGCTGCTTGGCAGCCCCAGAGCCTGGGGAGGTGTGCCAGAGTGGGGGAGGTGTGCTGCCAGCGGCACCACAGCCAGCCACGGCTGTGCTGCAGGAGCCTGGTTTGTGTCCCTTGCTGTTTTCTGCTGCTTGGAGATAGCGGGTCCTGCTGGGGTTGCACAGCGTGTGTGCCCTGCTCTGCTCGGGGCTTGCTGCGTTCTTGCAGGCGCCAAAGCCAGCGTGTAACTCCCCTTGGGCAGGAGATCCGAGGGTTTAGTTCTGCTTCTGCAACCTGTAACGGGTCTGGTGAGCATTCTGAGGTGTGCTCTGCCATCTCCACTGGTCCCTCTCCTGCCCTGTCACCGCTCAGGGTCATCACCCTAAAGCTCAGCCTTTCCTGAAAGAGCTGATGTCCTTCAAGTGGACGTGTGGACACAGCTGTTGCCTCCTCCTGCTCTAGAAATGCACGGTTTCTTTTTCCTGAACTGGAAACAGGCAGTTTGCATCCCACCTTTCCGCTTCTTAGTTTCCTTAATAATCTCCCCAGGGAGAGACAGTGTCTCCGAGGTTTATGCGGAGGAGGTTGAAGGTAGGTTGTCTCTTGAGCTCCTCCACCGAGCGAAACCTGGCTCCTGCAGCCACGAAATGGGGCGTTTGCTTCTGCACGCAGTCCCCGGGGCGTTCAAATGAGTCTCCCTGGACTGCAGATTCCCAGCGTTTCTTCCAAGACTGGGGATTTCTAGTGTACGAACACCAGGAAATCTTTGCTGCTGCAGAGATGGGATGGGATGCAGTGGTGGGTGATCCTGGAGGACAAAGCAGGGGAGCAGCCCATGGGTGCTGGGAGGCTGTGACCGCACAGGGATGGGCACCCTGTTGTTTACAGGAGAAGTGGCCCAGCACGGCGGTCCCCAGGGGCATTTGTGTTGGAGAGAAGTCCTTTATCTCCTCCTCAGTGTTGCCCACCTGTCACCATTTCACGCGTCATTTAACATCACTTACAGTGCTCCACGCTCACGTGTCTTGGGTGACATCCCTGAATTTGGGATGTTTCTGGGGGGTTTTCTCCTCGCCTCCTGGCTCTGCTCTCACCTTAATCCAAATGGATATTTTGCCGAGTTGGGCATCACCTCCAGAAAATGTGCAGGTGCAAAGGGTGAGGCTCCGTGGCCGTCATGGACCCCTGAAGCTGTGAGGGGACCCCACTGCACCCCACCTGCTGCCTTAGCAGATCAGCTCTGTCCTCCGAGCTCTCCTCCAGTTTGCTGGCATTTTTCCACTCTCCAGTCCTAATCCCTTTACTGTGGCTTAGCAGCACGGCTCGCCTCCGTGGGGCAAACTGGGGCAGGCTGTGCGCCTGCCAGGCTGCATCCACTCCGAGGATTTATTGGCGTTCCAGGATGTGGGTGAATTCCTGCAGCTGGAACGAAGACAGGCACTGCTTTCCCAGCCCCCCCAGTGCTGCAAATCCCCCAGCCCCACTCCACGGCTGTACTCCCAGGCTCTGCCCAGGCTGGACGTGCTGGACACGGCCTCCCCCTAAAATAACGGTTGCTACAACCCAAAGCATAAACAAGCAGGAGCTCTGAGCAGGGCAAGCCCAGGCTTCCTTCCAGCAAATGCAAGATTTGGTTGGGTTTTTTCCAAGGTCCCTGCTCCCTGCCCTGCTCAGCTGCTGCCTGGGAAAGCCACATGGCAAGTGAGAGCTGGAATGGTCGGCACTGAAGCAGGGTTGCAGTTGTATTCCAGCCACGATTCGCCTGCCTTTGGTGGTGAAAGGCTCTTTTCCCCCACCCGCTGCAGTGCGCCTGCTCACCTGCAGTCCATAATGCCTTTTTTTCCCGATGGAAGCTCCCAAGGAATAGATGGCACAAACCAGCTCTCCAGGCTGGTTTGGTTTATGGGGGGTTTTGCTGGTGCCCCCAGGGCTGTGGCCCTGCCAGGGGGGGAGGTGGCAGTGCTGGTGGTGGGGTCCCATGGAGTTTGTCACCCCAGGGTGCATCACAGCCCTTGCAGGACTGTCTGCTAGCATATGTGGTTTGTCCCTGGGGGGTTTCACACCTGATGTGTCCAGGGGGTTTTCTTAAACGTGTCTGCAGTGATGTCCCTTCACAGGACAGTGCCTGGCTGTTCCTGGAACAGCCTGGCCGGGTGTCCCTGGGACCCCCGCTGCTCACCTCAAAGCCTCGGGGCTGTTTCTGCTCTGAGACAGAACAAAAAGAGGTCTGTTCTCAAGACCCCCCGTCGAGAAGCAGAGCAGCGGAGGGTGACACGACACTGGTGGCCGTGGTGCCACCGGGCTCCGGCAGCCCAGGCCAGGAGATAATCCGGGATTGTCTATTTGACGTTCCTTCTTTGTCACAAAGTGTTTAAAGCCAACAGTGAGCGACTGTGACTTGTCCCCGCAGCTGCCGGCCCTTTCCCCGGGCTTGGCTTCTCCTTTCGGGGAGTTCTTGCAGCTGGGGCTTTGTCAGGCCGGGTGAGTGTGGCAGCCACCGTGCCAGCGCCTGGCAGAGCCAGCACAGAGCTGCCATCTCAGGTTCTAGGTCACTGTCACAGCAATGTGGGGAGCAGTCCCCTGTCCCCTCTGCCTGGGGTGAATCGGGGCTGAGCATCCCCAATGCCTGTGCCAGATCCTTTTGTCCCTTCCCTGACCGTGCCATGGTGCAGGGTGGCAGCGTGAGCCCCTCACTTCTCAAGTGGCAATCGCATTTGGCAGTGGCAGGAGGGTCTTCAGTGGCAGGGGTTTGTGGCAAGAAAGCAAATGCTCGATCCCTTCCCAGGAGTGTGCTGGTCCCACCGGGTCCTGTGGAGGAGAGCAGCCGGTGTGACGGCTGGAGCGTTTTGCTTGGAGGATTTGGGTGGACACTGTGTTCATGGTGGCGTGGAAAGAGCTTGGCTGGTCCCCAGGGACCAGAGGGGACAGTCCTTGAGCATCCCCAGTGACCACAGTCCTGTGCTGGATGGGGAGGTGGCACTGGGGACCTTGCAGTAGTCGTGTGCCACAGCCCTGGAGGAGGCTTTGGGTCAGTGCTCGTGCCAGCAGGATGTCACCCTCGGCCCTGCTGTAACAGTGATGCAATTGCTCCATGCCAGAGGCTCTGCTGTGCTGGGACAGGTCACTGGGAGAGCTGATGAGACTGGGAACAGAGGACCCAGCCCAAGGACTGCTGCTTGGTGGCAAAACAAGGGGCAACCTCTGGTCCCCAGGACTGGTGGCATCTCGTTCATGTCCCCACATTGCCTCCTTCCTAACAGGAGTTGTCCTCACCTGCCATCTCCTCCTTCCCTCGCCTGCCTCCCTGACACATCTTTTCCAAAGATAACCTAATTTTTCTCCCTGTGGCTGCTGCCTGAGCTGCTCCTGCAGCTCCTCTCCCTCCCCCACCTTCCTCTTTCTTTTACCACAAATACTCTCAGGCGCTTGCGTTGGCTGTTCCCCCCTGGGTGACTGGCTCACCCCTGGGTGACGGCAGCCAGCTGGCTCTGAGCCTTTTCCTGCAAGGATTGGGCTTGGCCCAAGGGGTTGGAGACCTGTGAAAATGGCTCATGGGAGGGATGGATGGATGGATGGATGGATGGATGGATGGATGGATGGATGGATGGAGAGCCATGGCGGGAAGGTGTCACAGGGGAAAAGAGGGCAGAGCAAGCTGCGGGGTCTAACACAGCATCTCCCCGCAGGATGAGATCGAGGAGCTGCGCGCCGAGATGCTGGAGATGCGGGATGTGTACATGGAGGAGGACGTGTACCAGCTGCAGGAGCTCCGGCAGCAGCTGGACCAGGCCAGCAAGACCTGCCGCATCCTGCAGTACCGGCTGCGCAAGGCCGAGCGCCGCAGCCTGCGCGTGGCACAGACCGGCCAGGTGGACGGCGAGCTCATCCACAGCCTCGAGCAGGACGTCAAGGTCAGCCTGGGAGGGCACCTCCCCACCCAGGCAGCCCCCAGAGCCCCCAAAGGGGATTTGGATGAGTTGTGGGTATGGAGGTGGCAGGGGATGTTGGGGTGCAGGGAGCTCTGTGAAGATGTGCAGTTTTGTTGGAGGCATCATAATTCCCTGCTAGCTGTGGTGACATGGGAAGTGGGGAGCAGTGCTTTCAGCTCACAGGTGGTCTGAGGGGATCCTGGTGGTGGAGAGGGCCAGCACTGCCTGAGGATGTGCCATATGTGAGGCTCGTCCTGTGCAGGCTGGAGCCCAGCCCAGCCCTGTGCCCTGGGGCTGAGCTCCCTTATTCTGCCTCTGTGGGGATGTGATGGGGCCACCGCTGAGGGATGGAGCATCACGAGTGTGCAGGGAGGGAGTGTGGGGACCGGGGCCCTGCAGGCTCGGGAGCTGCCTCTCTCGGCCATCGGGAAAACCTTGCAGAGCCCCAGGCAGGGTGGCACGCGGGGCTGGGGCAGGGACGAGGGGATTTCTGCAGGGTGACGTTGCTTCGCCCTGGAGGAGCCTGGTGAGTGTTTGCTGAGGGCTCTCACCACCGAGACTGCTGCCAAGAGGGGGGTGCGGTGGCACTCGGAGACAGCTCGGGATGGATGTGCAACAGCTCGAGGACTAATTTTGTGTTTTGAGCAGAAAACAGCCGGTCCTGGAGCCAAGATGTGCCACAAGTGTTGGGCTGCGAACCCTCCTCGCTGCCCATCCCTGCTGGGGCCCCGATCCCCTCCCCAAACCGCCCATCAGCTCCCCCCCAGCTTGGGTGGCTGCTGCCAAAAACGCCCCCTCCAGCTTCTCGCTTTCTGGGAAGGAAAGCACAGCCCATCCTCGGGGGAACAGGAGCCCAACCCCATGGCCTGACATCCCCCAGCCCTGCAGCACGGCTCGCTGCTGCCTCCACAGCGCTGATATCCCGGGCTACACGAGAGACCGGTGGCATTGGGGACAATTTTTGCTGTTCTGCAAATGCAGGAGCAAATGTTTCGTGTTGTTAAGCTCCCTTTATGCTGGGGACTGGTCCCTTGCAGGGATCTGGGGACGGGGAGCTCTGGGGTGGATGTGGGCACCCTTCACCCCGGGGCAGCTGCTGTTTTTTCTGTAATGTGATGCAGCAGCTCGCCTTTCTCCTGGCCGGCACAGCTGCTGCCTGCAGCGACAGGCTGCCTGCTCTGCTGCCCACCAGCTCTTCCAGCCTTCTGGGGGCTTTTTCAGCATTGCCATACGGGAAAAAAGGTGATGAACATCCCCCGGCATCATGCTAGGGCTGGGGAAGGCAGGATTTGGCCAGGGGATGGGGACGCAGGGCAGCCTTGCAGCTGGTGAAGGAACAGCAGCAGTCACAGAACACAGCTGAGGGGACAGACACAGGGGCCAGGGGTCACCCACCCCAGTGTCTGCTCCAGAGGGTCTCAGCAACCGCCTGGTGATCTCTGCATGAGGACTGTGGGTGCCCAGGAGCTGTGGTCTCAGCCCCCTGCACGTTGTGCCCAGTCTGATGGGAGCCCTGTTGCGTCCCCAGGTGGCCAAGGACGTCTCTGTGCGGCTCCACAATGAGCTGGAGGTGGTGGAGAAGAAGAGGATCAGGCTGGAGGAGGAGAACGAGGACCTGCGCCAGCGGCTCATCGAGACCGAGCTGGCCAAGCAGGTGGTGCAGAACGAAATGGACAAGCTCCGAGAGGTGAGTGGGACATGGGAGGGGGACCGGGAGGCATCCCCAAGGCTCTGCTCGTAGCAGGTGTCCTGGCCCCGGATCATGGGATCCCCCAACCCTGCCTGAGTCACTGAAACCCAAACCGTGCTGCAGATGCTTGTGAAACCCGAGCAGCGCCTGCCCTCGGCACACTTCATCCCACCCTGCGGCCATGGGCTGGCTCTGCCCCATCCAGGGGGGGCTACAGGACTTCTCCACTGCGCTAGGGACACTTTATTCGTCCCTGGCCACTTGCTCAGCCCGGCCCCCTGGGTCATGCCCCATTCCATCTGGGCAAAGCTCTGCGCGATGTGTGGGGTCCCTGTCCCTGGCAGAGTGCCTGGTGCTGGCCGTATCCTGACCACATCCTGCTGGTTCAAACTGGGCCAAGATGTCCCAGCGGTGTCCCAGCGGTGTCCCAGTGGTGCTGTGGAGCTGGGTGGGTGCACAATCCCCTCTGTGTCCTGGGCAGCCACAAATGTACCCTGATGCCCAGGTCCAGGGCACTCCATGTCACGCCGTGTTTGGGACCAGCTTCTGGCCGGGATCAAAGTCAACCTCGGTGACAGGAAAGGCATCCCGGTGACAGCATGGACTTGAGATCCATTGCAGCCCTTGTAACCCACTTCCCTACTGCCCGGGATGCCTTTGGTCCCGGGGGAGCCTCGGGATGCATCTCTGGCTGAGCCATCAGGGCAGCGTGGGGGAGGAGACACAGCCGAGGGAAGGCTCTCACTTCCCCCACCGTGCTTCCTGCACACAGCTTGGGCTCTCTGCGGCCATCCCCGCTTAAAGCCGAGCCCAGCTCCCGGGAAGCTGCAGGATCCAGCTGCGGTCATACCCATCCCCTCTCAGCAGCGTCCCCCACCCGGGGTGTCTCGTCCCCGGGCTGCGCAGCCCCCGCTAACAGCCTGAGATGGGTTTCCCTGCAGCCGGGAGCTCGGGCTGAATAACAGATTGCAGCAGCGGGAGCTCGGCTGGAGCTCTCGGTGCTCGGAGGGAAGATGGTTGCGCGGTCAGCATGGGGAGCTCCGCGAGGCAGCCGCTGCCTTGCCGTGGCTGGAGAGCGTGGGATGGGGTTGGGATGGGGTACGGCCCCTCGCTGCAGCCGCCCGAGCCCAGGGGGACGCTGCCGGCCGGCACAGGCTCAGAGATGGTCTCCGAGCTCGGCATGGCGCGTCCCCAGGCTAGCAAGGGCGTTGGGGTTACTCACTGATTGCAGAGTGCTAATTAGGCAAACATTAGACAAAGTGAGCTAAAAGCCCTCCTCCTCCCCGCTGCTGCAGGGCACAGAGCCTGGCAGAGCTTGTTAGCAGCCAAAGCCAGGCACCGCGCAGGGCTGCGCTCACCCCTCGGGGCTGATTATTCCTCCCTTCCAAGAGGTTTCTCCCATAATTGGATAATTGTCTGGGGATCATTCCCAAAAGCACAGGCATTTTCCCCTCTTCTGCCTCCTAAAGGGGTAGGAAAAAGTGGGATCAGTCTGGATACCCCATGCCAAGCCTGCCACACCAAGCTCGGCCAGGACAGGACCCTCAGGCATGGCCACCCCAAGGCTGCTCCCAGGGTGGAGCAATGACAGCCACATGTGCCCCGGGGTGCTGTGCCTGGGGCTGTCTTGGGCTGCTGCTGCCCTTCGCCAGCCCCAGTCCCCAGCACAGTGGGGGTGAGGGATGTGATGTGGCACGGCCAGCCCCTGGGAGAGGTTCTGCAGCTCCAGCAGCTCCACTGATGGTCGTGGCCTTAATAGGAAAGCCTGGAGCCCGGCACCTTGGCACAGGCAGCAGCTTACATTTCACAGCTGCTTTCTTTGGCTGTTGGGCCTCAGCACCAGCTCGGAAATAGGTCCAGGGCAGCTGCACGGATGGATCAGCCGGCGCTCATGGGAGGCTGTGTGGATGTTCTTGAGGGTCTTTCCCCAGCTCCCTTCCCCAGAGAACTGGCTCTGCTCCGGGCACCTGCATTTTTACTGGGCTTTTGGTCTCCCTTATTGCTGTCTGCCTTCCCCACCTCCCAGCTGTCCTCACTAGCCTGGACACTGTCCCTCGTGTCCCCTTGTGACCTTGACAGCAGAGTCAGCATCGTGCTGCTGAGGGACCAGGACACGTCCCTTGCTTGAGGAAAAGGCGATGGGGAACGTCATCATCTGCTGCTCCCACACTGGAGTGTCCTGAGAGCTGTCCCTTGGCCTGGGGGTTGGATTCCCTGCTCTGCCCAGCCCTGACAGGGACTGTGACTCAGCCTCTCCGCTCTCCATGGCTCATTTCCTGCTCACTCCTGCTTTTTCACTGCTCGTTTGCCTGCAGGGGGAATTTCTGGTCAAATCTCATGATGTGATGCTTGCCAGTCCAGCTCCCTCAAAGCAAAGGGTGTCCCTCAGCCCACCAGGGCTCGGGTGTTTTCCCGGGGTTCAGGAGCATCTGGGAATGTCAGCGCCGATGTCCATCCACGCTGTATCTGTCTGTCTGTCTGTCTGTCACTGCTGGGGCGCAGTGCCCTCACTGTGGGTCATAACTCTCTCTTCTTCCTGCAGAATTCCCTGAAGAAGCGGGGCTCTCGCTCCATGGGCAAGCCTGAGAAGAAGCCGTCAGTGCAGGTATCAGCACCTGAGCACCCAGGGCACCCACAGTGATCCACCAACAGCCTGGGTCACAGTGCCAGCTGGAGACTACGCCCAGACCAGGAGTAAATCCGGGCATGGCAGCGCCATCCCCTCCTTGCAGGGCTTCACAGAGCTTTCCTGCCTCTCAGAGCCCCTGCATAAGGGAGGGATTGATGTGCTGGGCCATCCTCTTTGTCCTCAGCCGCTCCCTTGTCTCATTTATCAATGGAGCAGCAGTGGCCGGGCGGTGGCTTTAACCCTTTCCCCGTGTAAGAAGCTGAAGGAGTTTGGCTTTTACACTGCGAAGCTGCTTCTGCCCTTCTGGCCCTGCCAGTGCCAGCAGCTGTGCTCCAGGGTGGTCTGGGAGCTTCCCGGGGTCTGGGGGAGCAGAGGGTCCCTGTGGGGACGGCTGGAGGCCACGCCACTCCTGCCCCTCACAGGCTGCTGGGGCAGCACAGGGAGCCGGGGATTTGCTGGTGGCAGCAGGATTTCAGCTGTCACTCGCTGTTGAGCTGAGCTGCTGTGACTCGCTAATGCTGTTACCAGGGCTCGGAGAGGCAGAGCTGCTGTTGCAGGGATACAAAGGCAGGAGGAAAAATCCTCTTTCAAAGGCAAAAGACCTGAAGGGTTTATTTTGGGGAACGGATCTGCTCCCCCAAAGCTGGGACGTGGAGGCAGACCCTGTAAAGCCATTCCTGACATGCTGCTGAGTGTCTCATGGCAGGAACCCCGAGCAGCCCAAGGGGTTTGGGTCATCTGTATCCTTGCTGGCACAGCCCACTCTGTGCAGCTGCAGGACAGGGACCTCCAGGCCCTCAAAGACTTTCCCCTTCAGTCTTTATTTATCATCTCTCTCTAACCTCATTCTTGAGAGCCCTTTCTGGCCAGCTGATGGTCCCAGCATCCTTCCCCTCATTTCCCCAGAGAGCACTTACAGCCAGCTCTGCCCCGAGTTGAGGGGGCCCCTCCATCACCCCCTTCCTGAGGCTGAAGCTCCTCATCTGCCTCCTCCTGGGGCAGGAAACAACCCCAGCCCCCTCTGCTTCCCACACCCCCATGGAGCCAAGCTTGGGCTTGGAGGGTGGTCCCAGTTCTGTGGTGGGACCAATGCTCCAGGAGCTCTGGGCTGCCCCGGGTGCAGATGCCCCTGGATGTGGCCCCCATCCGCTCCCTGTCCCTGCGCAGCCGTGGCTGGTGGCTCTGTGGGCACAGATGCTGTGACTCATCGGTGGCTTCCTGGGCCCCCTTCCTGCCTGGCCGTGCTGGGTGAGCATCAGCCCTCCCCAAAAACGGAGCTGGGGGGACAGACTCAACACCGAGGTCTGCCCAGACCCCAGGAGCACTCGAGGTGGTCTCGGGGACGTGTGCGTCCCTCCGGCCATGCCAAGGCATAGAAGGACACACTGCGTTGCTGCTTTTTTTTTTTTTCCCCTGGAAAAACAGGAACTGAGGTCATGTCTGCCTTGCCCGAGCCAGCCCTCCCCTAATCTCCTCACCTAATTAGAGGGGCACAGCTTTAATGCGCCTTAGTGAGGTCGTGTCCCGGTGCACGAGCATGGCAGAGCAGCAGGGTGGTTCCTGTGGTCACGGCAGGACATTTGGGGAATAAAATGGCACCCCAAGCTCATGGGAACCCTCTTTCCATCAACCCCGGCCTTGTTATGAGCAGTCTGCAGAGGAAGTCTGCAGAGTAAATACTGCTGCGGGGTTTGGGGTGAGTGTGGGCATGGCTGGGGGCTGGGGGTCCGGAGCACCCAAAGAAGGGGACAGCTTGTTCTTTCCAGCCAAGGAGAAGGGAATGAGAATGAGTTCAGCCAGGCAGAGGGCTGCCAGGGCCAGCAGCCACCCAGCCAAAGGTCTTGGCCACCTCCAGCACTGCCCAGCTCCAGCGGGTGCAGTGGGGTGAGGGTCACAGCCCGGCAGGTCCCCTCCTGGCAGTCACCATGCCGGAGCTCAGAGCACTCGAGTGACCCCAGGGCACGGGAAGCTGCGAGCTGGACGTCAGGAAATCCTGGTTCTCCATCCAAAAACTTCCCAGAGCAGAGAAACGGTCTGTCTGGGCAAACAGCCAAGATCCTAACTGCTAAATAAAAAAGGAACACATGGAGAAACGGTCCTGAGAAGCAGAGGGGCTTGGGGAGGGACTAGTGAGCTGGTGCTGAGGCTTTGCCTGGGTTTTCAGTGCCCTGACAAGGTGGTGGCAGCAAGGCTTCGGGGTTGGGACTTCGAGAGGTTTTCAGCTGCTTCTCAGCCCTGTGATGGAGTGTGGGGGGCTGAGCGACGGGAGCAGAGCCCTGACAAGGGCATTGCAGTGGCAGTTTTGGGGAGGAAACCTTGGTGACCCTGAAACCTTTCCCTTCCCCTCTGCCCTGAGGTGGATCAGGCTGGACTTGGCCCATACATCCCTGGTGGTGGCTCAATGTCCTTCTTGGGGCAAGACTCACAAGTCTCCTCATCCAGGGCATCCTGTCCCGTCTCTAGGCTCACCCTGAAAGCCTCCGGGATGGATCTCAAAGCTTTTCCCCCTGCAAGAGCAGAGCCAGCAGCTTCCCTAGGATGACTGGGGTGGGAGGCTGGCATGTCCCCAGGGCTCTCTGGGAGTCACCATGGCCCCTGGGAGCATCTAACACCCACCTCCTCTCGGTCCCCAGGAGGACAGCGCAGACCTGAAGTGCCAGCTGCATTTTGCCAAGGAGGAGTCGGCCCTGATGTGCAAGAAGCTGACCAAGCTGGCCAAGGAGAACGACGGCATGAAGGAGGAGCTGCTGAAGTACAGGTCCCTCTACGGGGACCTCGACAGCTCCCTCTCCGTGGAGGAGCTGGCTGACTCTCCCCATTCCCGGGAGGCCGAGCTGAAGGTCCACCTCAAGCTGGTGGAGGAGGAAGCCAACATCCTCAGCCGGAGGATAGTGGAGCTGGAGGTGGAAAACCGCGGGCTGCGGGCAGAGATGGATGACATGAAGGGCCAGGGGGACAGGGAGCTGCCGGGGCAGGACACGCGGTTCCTGGTGGGCGTCTCGAGCTGCGGGGACGCGGGGGACACGGTGGCGGAGCTGCGCCGGCACCTGCAGTTCGTGGAGGAGGAGGCCGAGCTGCTGAGGCGCTCGCTGCTGGAGCTGGAGGACCAGAACAAGCTCCTCCTGAACGAGCTGACCAAGTACAAGTCAGACCATGAGCTGGACGTGACGCTGTCGGAGGACAGCTGCTCGGTGGTCAGCGAGCCCTCGCAGGAGGAGCTGGCCACGGCCAAGGTGCAGATCAGCGAGCTCAGTGGCAAGGTGAAGAAGCTGCAGTACGAGAATAGGGTGCTGCTCTCCAACCTCCAGCGCTGCGACCTGGCCTCGTGCCAGAGCACCCGGCCCATGCTGGAGACCGACGCCGAGGCCGGTGACTCGGCACAGTGCGTCCCCACCGCCGGCTGGAGGGACGGCGGGGGCGGCGGCGAGGCTGAGGGGCAGGACAGGGGGCTGGGCGGCGGGAAGGTGCCCGATGGCCCCGCCAAGCTGCTCAAGCCCAAGGACCTGGAGACCTTGCTGGGCATCCGGGACCAGGCAACGCTGGTCAGCAAAGCGATCGACATGTTGATTTCGGATGCCAACGGCTTCACCTCGGGGCTGAAGGCTTGCTTGGACAACGAGTGCGCGGGGGTGCTGCTGGGCGAGGCGGTGGGCAGCGGCGGTGACAGCCCCAGCGATGCCAAGCTGATGAACGTGCTCCTGATGCGGCTGGGTGTGCTGCAGCAGGACCTGGGCTGCTTCGTGAGGAAGGTGGACCACCTCACCGGCAGCTTCAAGGAGCACATGGACTCGTTCCCCTTCTCCAGCCCCAGCAGCCACGACGTCACCAAAGAGGGGCTGCAGAAGGAGCACGCCTCCGACTTCCAGGTACGGCTTCTCCCCACATCCCTCAGCAGCTGCCGCTTTATTTGCCACCACGTTTCCTCCTGCTTTAACGGAGCAAACCCTGATCCCCAATGTAACCTCCCTCCTGCCTCTCCAGAGCTAAATTCAAACTAACACCTCACTGCATGCCAGTGGCATCGGGGACAAGGTAGGACTCTGCTCCAACAGAGTGTGCCCAGGGCAGGAGGCAGTGGACATCCTGGCACAGGCTGGTTGTGCCAAGGCTGCCCTGCCCGTGGCCAGGGGCTCTCAGGCGCAATCCCGCCTTAGCAGGGGCTGATGTTTTGGCTGCTCTCTCTGGCTTAGCCCAAAATTTTGTCTCAGAAGCTCTTTGCTTGTTGGGGATGAGCTGGGTGGGAGGAGAGCAGCCTGCGGTCCCCGAAAGCAGCCCAAATTGCAGGGACCCCGCTTGCAGGAATCCTCAGCCCCCAGAGGTACCCAGGCAAGGTAATTTGGAGAGAAAGACTTTAGGGCAAATCCTGCGTCCAAGGGAGAACACCTTTGGAGCAGTGGAGAGCAGCTCATGCCCTGCTGTCCCGCTGTTCTCAGGCATCCCAGCTCATGCCAGGGGCCAGGGATGTCAGTGGTGGTTGGGGCTGCAGGCACAAGCCCCTTTCTGGAGCACACTCGCTTGTTCAGAGTCCTATTGTTCTGCATGTGGTCCCCCCAGCCCGAGGTCCCAGTCTCCCCCAGTCACTGCATGGCACCGTAACTGGTGTTTGCACATTTTTTCCCTCTTTCTCTCTTTTTTCCCCTTTCCCCAAACAATCCAGGCCACGTGTCTCCTCATCCTGTGTTTCCTTTTGGTTTCCGCATTGTCTCCCGCCATGGTGATGAAGCTCCTTCTCCTCCTCATCCTTTTTGTTGTCTTGTAGTTCTTTACTGTTTCGGAGACCCATTGTTTTGTTTTCTGGCTTTTTTTTCTTCCCGCTCTTTTGGTTTGTTCTCATTAACTTGCCCACGCATGCAGCAGCCTGATTTTAGGGACGCCGACCCTTTCCGCATCCCCCACACCAAGGACACGGACCCCGCACATCCCCGGAGCTACAAAACTTGCCGGGCTGAGGAGAACGACTCCTACGCCACCGAGGTATGGCACGGGCAGGGAGCCACGTCCCCTCGGCCGGCGGGGTTGGGGACAGGGCTGTGGGACGGGGTTGAACCTTTTGAGAGCTGGGGACAAGGGAAGCTGCAGAGCCCCATCATGGAGGGACACAGGGAAGTGCAGCCCACCTTCCCCATCCTCTCCCCGGGCTGTTACAGATGAAGGAGCTGCAGCTGGTGCTGTCAGAGGCCAACGAGAGCCTGCGGGGGCTGCAGGAGCAGCTCTCGCAGGAGAGGCAGTTGAGGAAGGACGAGGTGGACAACTTCTCACAGAAGATCTGCCAGGTGAGTAGGTAACAGCCTCTGCCCCTGGGAGGCAGGTGTCCTCACACCCATGGCCAGTGCCACCTCCAGCCCCAGCCCTATGACCCACGTGGGGACCTGGGTGTCACCTGGGAACACGCACAGCATGTGCCATTTTCAAGGCTGAGCACACTCCTCCTTGCACATGGGCACGGAGCCAGGCAGGGCTTCCCCCATAGGACTGCCTCGATGGCCCTGCTCTCCCCAGCCAGGGTGGTGGAGCTCCCCCGGATGGAGATATGGGGCTGGCACTGGGCTCAGCCCAGACCCTGGCAGGGAGGCATCACATCGCTGCCACGCCACCAGCGCCTGTCCTGGAGCCACCTGTCTCTCCACAGCTGAAGGAGGATCACCAGAAAGCTCTGCTGCGGCGGGAGTTTGAGCTGCAGAGCCTGAACCTGCAGAGGCGGCTGGAGCAGAAGTTCTGGAGCCAGGAGAAGAACCTGCTGGTGCAGGAGTCGCAGCAGTTCAGGCAGAGCTTCCTCCTGCTCTTCATGAAGCTCAAGTGGTTCCTCAAGCGCTGGCGCCAGGGCAAGGTGGTGCACAGTGAGGGCGAGGATTTTTTGGAGGTACAAGGGGCTGCCTTGGAGGGGGGAACACACTGGGCATGTCCCTCATGCCTACATGTCCCACCCAGGGCTGTTGGGGTGTCCCCCATCCCTGGCCAGGGGCTGTGGGTCCCCATATCACCCCAGCCACGGTGTCACCCCCAGGTGAACAGCATGAAGGAGCTGTACCTGCTGCTGGAAGAGGAGGAGCTCGCCCCACAGCAGCAAGCGGACAACAAGATGTGTGCCGGGGACACCTGGACCCCCAACACGGTGAGCAGGGTCCCCACGAGCCCAGGGGGTGGATCAGGGCAGGATCAACCCCTGCTGTGGCTGTGTGGCATGGGGTGGTGGCTCCTCTCGGGGTGCATGGATGGGTGGGGATGCTCCACCTGTGGATGGTCCCCTGCCCTGGTGGCTTCCCATGTCCCTCACCTCGGGAGCAGCCTGCAGGGCTGGGATGCAGAGGGCGGCTCCCACAGAGTCCCGCCCTGCTGGATCCCTTCCTGCTGCCTGCGTTCAGCCCTGTTCTCCTGCAGCCCAACGAGTGCATCAAGACTCTGGCGGACATGAAGGTGACCCTGAAGGAGCTGTGCACGGAGCTGCGGGAGGAGCGGCGCGGTGCCAGCGAGCTGCAGCAGCAGTTCACCAAGGCCAAGGCCGCCTGGGAGATGGAGCGCGCCGAGCTCAAGTGCCACATTGCCCAGGTGGGAGCCCTGGGCACCCCGTGGGCTGGCAGAGCTCCCCCATGCCTACTGGGGGGCTGGGGGGCTGCCTGTGCCAAGTGCTGGGCTGGGAGCAGGGTGGCACTGTGGGAATCTTAATTAGCAGCCACTCAGGCAGGAGAGTTTCCATGGCAACGGGGCTGGCATGGAAATCTGACTGTGGAGCAGCAGAGGATGCTCTTTATTCCTCTGCTGGGCTGTCTGGGGAGGGTGGGATGGGACAGGGCTCAGCATCCCTCCTGAGGACAGGCAGCTGAGAGCAGCATCAGAGCCCACCTCTCCCCCACCCCGAGTCACAGTGCAGGATCCCTGTGGATGCTGCAAAAGGGATGCAGGGCTGCAGGGAAGGCAGGAGGTGGAGGGAGGGCAGCCTGGGCACCAGGGGAAGCTCCTGCCTGTAGGATGAGTCCTATCGGTCCCTCAGCCCTGCCCTCCCAGTGCTGAGAGGTTTCCACTCACGCTGTGCTGGCAGCAGCCCATGGCTGTACAGCAGCTCCGCTCCCCAGCACGGGTGCCAGCACTTTCCAGGCAGGATTTCTCCAGGCAGAGCATGGGTCCCCAGTTCCCATAGCTCCTCCTCAAAAGTGAGCAGAGCTGCCATGGTGGCAGCACCCCAGCCGTGCTGCATCCTCGGGGGCCGCTCTGCCAGCCCTGCAGGTGATGCTGGCCCTCTCCAGGAGCCATGTCCTGCAGGCAGGAGCACAGCCTGGCAGGCAGGACGTTCAGCCCGTGTCCTGCTGGGTGACCATCTGCTGGGCCGGCTGGCTTGACGTGGCTGCAAGCCAGGGCTGGCCATGGCTTGGCTGTGCCATGGGCGAGCTGTGTTGTGTGTGTCACACCCCTGGGGACATGCTCACTGCCCGGCCTGGCAGCACGGGACCGGCACTGGCAAGCGGGATGCTCGCAGCCCTGCCCCTTTGCTGGAGATGTTCAGCACCATGCTGGAGCCATGGGGTCCCCACAGCCACCACCGTGTCCCCACAGCTGGAGTCAAAAGCAGGCAAAGGGATCGCGGAGCGTGCGCTGCCGGACTGGAAGGTGGCACTGAAGAGGGAGCGTGAGGAGCACCAGCATCTCCTGGCCGAGTCCTACAGCGCCGTCATGGACCTCACCAAGCAGCTGCAGATCAGCGAGAAGAACTGGAACCAGGAGAAGGTGGAGCTGCTGGCTCGCTTCAAGGAGGAGCAGCAGCAGGCAGAGCAGCAAGCGAAGGACCTGCAGAACAAACTCAACCAGGTATGGTGTCCCCCATACTGCACATGTCCTCCGGCCTCTGTTGCCTGCCCCGAGAATGTTCCATGCTTTTGCTTGCCCAGAGAGGCACGTGTGGCACCTGTTGAGTGACCAACACATTCTCCAGTTGCAGAAAGGATCCAGTCCATGGGCATTGAAGCACTCTGAAATGGAGAAGCACGGCAGCAACTGGAAAGAGGTGGGTAAGAGAGGGTGGAGCGCTCTCAGGATGCTCTTACTGCTCAGGTCTGTGCTAATGGTTAGATGGGAGGATGTGTGAACCCCAATTAACACCCTCTTAAACAGCAAATGAGGCTGCAAGGGGGAGCACCAGAAGGGTGTGGCTGAGCCCCAAGAGGTTCCGTGGGTTTATAAAAAGCTGATTTAAAATAGATGTGCTTGCAGCAAGCCTCATGCAGTCCTGGGAATGCTGTGCCTCAGTGTGTGGGGAAGCTGGTGGTGCCAGAGGGGAGCAGGATGCAGCCCCTGAGCCCCAGCCCATCTCTGTGCTCTGGTCCTGTGCTCGCTGACCCCGGAGCTTTCTCCTGTGCCCTCTTAGGCTCTCAATGAGAAAATCACAGACAAGGAGACAATCTCTGAAGCAGAAGCCAAGGGAACCAACCTCAAAAGGTGAGTGTGCTGGTGTCTGCACGGTCCCTGAAACACAGAGGGAGCCCCTGGGCTTGACATCCCTGAGAGTCATGGGGAGATGCAACCATGTTCCAGGGTAGTCTTGGAAGCAAAGGGCTCCCTGTGAGGAGCAGGACTGGGTGCCCAGGAAGGTCTCATTGGGGTGGGGGCAGGGTGCTTCAGCTGTCCCCCAACCCCCTGCCCTGCCCCCTTTTGATCCCCCTCCTCTCTCCTCCCACAGGACCAAGTCCGTTTCCTCCATGTCAGAGTTTGAAAGCTTGCTCGACTGTTCTCCCTACCTCCCTGGAAAGACCGTGCCAGGGCTGGGCGACCATGCCCGGGGCAAAAAGGCATCCTCAACCACCCAGCTGCTGCCCAACGGGATCCGGGACAGCGCCAGCCTTCCTCCCTCAAACTGTACATATGTGAATATCGAACAACCCGCCCCTGACAGCCTGGCCAAGGAGAAGCTGGGCATCTCCTCCTGGGACTACTCGCGAGCAAGCAGCCTCTCCGGGCACGACCCAGCTCAGAAACAAATCCAGAGGAGCTACACGGCACCCGACAAGACGGGAATCCGCATCTACTACAGCCCGCCGGTGGTGCGGCGGCTGGAGGCGCCTCTGGTGCACAACAAGGAGGGCAAGATCATGATCGAGCCCGGGTTCTTGTTCACCATGGCCAAGCCGAAGGAGCCGGACGAGTCGGCCAGCGCCGAGGGCACCTACAGCCAGTGGCTGTGCAACTTCTCCAAGCAGCAGCGGGAGCTGCTGGACGGCGGCGCGGGGGAGAGCGCGGTGCCGCCGGTGCCCCGCTTCCCCCCGTCTCTGCACGACCTGGAGATCTCCGGCAACATGAGCGACGACATGAAGGAGATCACCAACTGCGTGCGCCAGGCCATCCGCTCCAGCTCGCTCGAGAGGAAGGTGAAGAGCTCCTCCAGCCAGACGGTGGGGCTGGCCCACGTGGGCACACAGACCATCCAGACGGTGAGCGTGGGCCTCCAGACCGACCTGCCCCGCAGCGCCGGAGTGCACGGCAAGAGCTGGTCCCCGCGCAGCTCCTCCCTCGTGTCCGTGCGCAGCAAGCAGATCTCCTCCTCCCTGGATAAGGTCCACTCCAGGATCGAGCGGCCGTGCTGCTCCCCAAAATATGGCTCTCCAAAGCTCCAGAGGAGGTCTTCCTCCAAGCTGGACGCCTCCAAGGACAGGAGCCTGTGGAACTTGCACCAGAGCAAGCAGAACGGCTCTGCCTGGGCCCGCTCCACCACCACCCGCGACAGCCCCGTCCTCAGCAACATCAACGACGGCCTGTCCAGCCTGTTCAGCGTGGTGGAGCACGCGGGCAGCACCGAGTCCATCTGGAAGCCGGGCTGCCCCGAGAGCAGCCGGGCCAAGCCCGAAGCACCCAAGTACGGCCTCGTGCAGGAGTTCTTCAGGAATGTCTGCGGGCGGGCGCAGAGCCCCACTGCCCCCCAGGAGAAGAAGGAGGCCACTGGGGAGGAGGGCAAGAGAGCCGAGCACCCCAGCCCTGCCACCCACCACCCAGCCGAAAACATCTCCCGCGTCTTGAACAAGAAGGTCCTCAAGCAGGGCAGCTGCGAGGACCCCAAGCCCTCGTCCCCTGGCCAGGGCAGTAAGGACGCAGCCCTGCGGGACCCCGACCTCATCTCGGCCATAGCCAGCGAGGTAACGAGGCACGGAGCCCCCCGGGGTGTCCCGCCATGGCGGGGGACAGGGTGCCTGACCCCTCTAACCCCGCTGTGCCCTGTCTATCTTTGCAGGACACGGCGTGTGACTGCAGCTCCCAGTCCCTCACCTCCTGCTTTGCCCGGCCGTCCCGCTCCGCGGTCCGCCACTCCCCCTCCAAGTGCAAACTGCACCCCGCGGACCCCCCCAGGGCGGAGGAGAAGCCGGGGGCCTCGAGTGAGTGAGGACGGGGGGCCGGGGGACGCAGCGTGCCTGCCATCCACTGTCCTGCCGGAAGAGCGCCCGCGCTGAGCCCTCGGAGGCGGCGCGGGCGCATCTGTCTCCTAAACGTCCCCTCGGCCCCGGGGACGCTTACGAAGCAGATGTGGAGCCTAGAGGCTGCCGGTAGCCCCGGGGTGCGCGGGGACACCGTGCCAGGGTGGCCGCATCACCTCCCGCCTGCGCGGAGACCCGCTGCCGGCACTGGGGGGTCCTGGCCGGTGCCACCGCGCCGGGAATGTCAGCCGAGACCCCGCTATGCCGAGGGCTCGCGGGCGCTGAGGAAGGGAGAGCAGCCAGGGGCGGCTGCTCGCGTCGACAGGGAGGGCTGGGGCGAGGCGCAGCAGGGCCGCTGTAGGGAAGCGCTGGCCGAGGGGCGATGCCGGCCCCGCGGATGGAGGTTGCTGGCTCCGGCTGCCGCCACCGCTGCCCGCCCTGCCCGGGCTCCGGCGCATCCTGCCGGCATCCCGCCGGCCCCGATTGCGGCGCGGTTGCATCAGCCGCGGGGCCGCGTGTGCTTCCCAGGCAGGAAGGAGGCGGGAGGTTCCCTGAGCTCACCCAGGCTGGGCTGGCCGGGGGCCCTCCCCGGCCACCCTTCTGCGCTGGGGGTGCTGCTGAGGCCCTTCGCTGCTGGGAAGGGTCCGGGTGGTCCCCGGGCTCCTCCAGCTGCAGAGCTGGGATCGCTGGGTGCACAGCGCGGGGAGAGGTGGCCTGTGCCTCTGGGTGTGTATGTGTGCACATCCCCTGCTCCCAAGGGGCCGTGGCGCCCCTGCCTTGCACCCACCTTCCTGCTTGGGGCCACTTGTAGTTATTTCTCCTCCAAGTGCTGAATATACATATTTCTCTTTTTTTTTTCTTTTCTTTTTTTTTTCCCCCTCCACTTCTGGCTCTGCCCAACTCCAGACAGCCTGCAATGTAAAACCAAGTGCATTTTAAAAATACCGAAATGAGCTACATTGGAGAGGCACCAATTGGATTAAGAGATTGTGGGTTGGGAGGCTGCAGCGTGGCCCACAGTCTGCGCAGCGTGTCCCTCCATCACCACCAGAAAAAGCCTTACCCGGGGAGGGAGGGGGCAGCAGCCACAGCCCCCACGGCACTGCAGAGCTCCTGGGGCTGGGGGACTGCAACCCAGCCCCACACAGAGCGGCCTTGGTGCCTCTGTGCAGATCCAGGAGAGAACAGAGATTTCCGAGGCAGCTGCCTGACCTATTTTCGAGCAGCCTGCCAGGGGCCAGGCAGGGATTCACCCAGATGGAGCTGCCTGCAGGTGCCTGGGGCTCCACGCATTGCTCTGGGGCTGTGTGCCTTGTTCTGGGGGCTCTGTACGTTGCTCCAAGGGCTCTGTGCATTGCTCCAGGAGCTCCACACACTGCTCCGAGGGCTCTGCACTCCTCTGGGGCTCTGTACAGTGCACCAGAGGCTCCATACACTGCTCCAAGGGCTCTGTGCATTGCTCTGGAGCGCTGTACACTGCTCCCAGGGCCTCTGCACATTGTCATCTTGCAGTTTCTCTTAAGAACTGCTGGTGCTGCTGAGGCTGCTGCCCTCTCCCGTCCAGCCGCTCGCTGCCCGCAGCAGCTGCTGCATCACTGCCACGTCGCAGCCTCCGTCAGCATCTCCGCAACGGCCACTCACTGCCCGTGTCTCCGGACACACCAGCATCAGCCGGGGCCCAGCAGGCCCAGCACCGATGGCCTTTTGCTCCTGCGGCGCCTGGCCGGCCCCTGGGGGACCCTCGTCACCCGGGTGGGGGACACTCCGGGCAGGTGCTGCCCACCCTCACCAGCAGCCGGGGCCGGGCTGTGTCCCTGCCTGCCACGGAGGAGTCAGGTCCAGCACTGCCACGGGCAATCTCCTGCTGTACATAGATCCTTTCGGGGTGGTTTTTAGCATTTTCATGGATAATCGGGGTTTTGGTTTGGTTTGGTTTTTTTAAAAGACTCTCTACTTTTTGGTATGTGGTTTCTCATTTTTACAACTGCCTTTTAATTATTTGTAATATTGGTCAGTTCTGTCTTACTCTGTAAATAGCGGTGCTGGGCATTTCCCAGGGGGGGCTGAGCTGAGGCCGGCAAGGAATTTGTGGGGAGAATTTGCTTAAGGTGCGGAGGGGGCTGATTCTACTCCAGCCCTCCATGGATTCTGCCCTGTCCTTCCCACACACCAGTGCCCAGCCTGGGGTGAAACCTGAGGTGTTTTGGGCAAAGCCACGCTTGCCCCTGCCCCGTCCTCCTGCTTCCTCTCACCAGCCCATGCCAAGGTCGCATGAAGGGCACCTTCTGCCCCGATGACAGGCTCTCTGCCCACCCCATCCTGCACCCCTGTGTCATGCCTGCTTGTTGTGTGATGAATAAAGGCCCTGCAACCCCTCACCCCCACCCTTGGTGCTGCCTTCCCGTGCTGTGGTGGGGGGACCGTGCTGCCTGTCCTGCCTGGGGTGGTGCCGCTGCGAAGGGAGGTGTGGGGCAATCCTGTCCTCCTGTCCTTGCCATCCTGCGTGCTGCCCAGCCCACACGTGGTGTCCCATCCTCTCCTCACCCGCCTCTTTGTCCCTGACACCATCCCCATGTGCTGACCCCAACTGTGCCACACCACCAGGGCTTCTTGTCAGCTCCCATGGGTCCTCGTGCCAGCGCTGTCACCCTGCACCAGGCTCCCCTCAGCTTTGCATTGTCCTTGTGGTGCTGGTGTTTCTCACGGCTCCCCTGTCCCATCCCAGCCCGCCCAGCAGCTCACCTCAGCCTGCACACACACCCACATACCCCTTCCCATCGCCGCCCGTGGCTTCCTGCCCTTGTGCCCCTTGGTTGGACATGATGATCTCAAAGATCTTTTCCAACCTTAATGATTCTGTGATTCTCTGATCACCTGCTGGTCCCAGCCTCTCCCACCCTGAGGTCCTCCATCACCCACCAAAACCCACCCCTCCTTCTTTTGCTCCTCCATCGTCCTTCCTGTCCCATCCCTTTCATCCCTGCTCTTTGATCCCTCATGTTCCATCTCTCTTTATTGTGCTCTTTCATCACCCACCTCACCCAACCCAGCCCTCTTTCCTCCTCCTTGTGCTACTCCATCCCATTCCTCTTTCCCATGTTCCATCACCTACCATATCCCATCCCTCCTGTGTATCTTCTTTTATGTCCCAGCCCTTCTTCCGCTGCTCCTCCGTTGTCCACCCATCCCTCCTTCCTTGCTGTCATCCACTGTGTCCCATCCCTCTCTGCCACCCTCCTCCATCACCCACTAGGTCCCATCCTTCCTTTCTGTGCTCCTCCATCAGCCACCATGTCCTGTCCCTCCTCCCTGTCCTCCTGCATCCTCCATCGTGTTCTATCCTTTCTTGTGCTCTGCTGTCACTCACCACCTCCGATCCCTCCCTGTTCTCCCCCACCCCCTTCGCATCCCATCCCTCCTTCCAGAGTGTGCTGGCACCAACTGTGTCCCATCCCTCCCTGCCATGCTGTTCTCCTCCATTACCCACCACGTTCCCTCCCACCCTCTGGTGCTCCTGCATCCTACACTGCATCCTATCCCTCCTTGTTCTCCTCCATCACCCACCACCTCCCATCCTTCCTTCCTGTGCTCCTCCACTGCCCTCCATATCCCACCCTCCAGTCTTCCTGCCACACTTTCATCCCATCCCACTCACCTACTCCTCCTTCATTCACTACATCCTGTTCCTTATCTTCATTCACTCCCCCCTTCTCAAGTCTTCTCTTCCTTCTTCACCTTCACCCCATCCCATCCATCCTTGCCTTGCTTTGCCTCCAGCTTTCCCTTTCATATTCATGTCAACATCTCCCCACGTCTTCAGCTCCCACCTCCACTGTCCTCTACATCTTGCCCTCAGCTTATCCCTGCTTATCCTCCATTAGCTCCCACCTTCACCCCAACATCTTTCATCCTCCTCCACTCCTCCTCTTCTCCACATCTTTCTTCATCCTCTTCTCTCTTCCTATCTCCTCTCTCAACTTCCTTCACTTCCCCATCCCAAAACCCACCCTCACCTCCCACCATTTCACTATCCTTTCAACAGCCAATGTCATCCATATTTACCTTCTCCACCTCCACATTTCTAATCCCCTCTTTGTGCTTATCTGTTTCCCATCTCCTTTTCCATCCTCCTCCATTGCCCTCCAGTCTGT
This sequence comes from Mohoua ochrocephala, assembly GCA_013398855.1. Taxonomy (NCBI): domain Eukaryota; kingdom Metazoa; phylum Chordata; class Aves; order Passeriformes; family Acanthizidae; genus Mohoua; species Mohoua ochrocephala. Next base: position 246,556 of record VZTA01018966.1, read on the forward strand.
CTTCTGTCCCCTGTCTCTCTGTCCCTCCTGTCATCCTTGTCCATCTCCTGCTGTCTCCTCATCCCTCCTCTTCTTCTCCATCTCCCTTCTGTCTTTTTCCTCCACCACCTGCCATCTAATCTCTCCTTGTTTTCCTCTTCCATTTTGTCCACCTTCTTCATCCTCCACTTCCCACTGTCCTCCATCATTCCCCGTGCCCCACACCACCATTTGCCTGTTCTTCCTCACCCTCCACTTTCTACCATCTGCCCAGTCTCCTCATCCTCTGCAACCTCTCTTTTCCTCTTCATTGTCCTTTCCACCATCTTCCAACTCCTTCACTCTCCATCTCATACTTCTTCCTTCACCTCAGTCCTTCCTGTGACCCTTCACTTCCCAGTGTTCTCCATACTTTTTCCTGCAGTTTCACCTCTTGCCCTGTCCCTCTCACACTCAGCCTCTGGCTATCTCACCATCCTCTGTCATTTGCCTCCCACAGTTTCCCTGTTTCTCCTCATGCTCCTCCACTTCTCCCCACCTTCCTATCCCTCTTTATCCTCTAAGTGTCCCACGTACCTCACAGATTTCCCTCTCCACACCTCCCTGACCTTCAGCCATCCTTCCTTACCTCACAGCTCCCTCTCTAGATGTCCTTACCTTCTCCTTCATCTCCCACCTCTGTCCTGACTTCCAATCTTCTCCCAGCCTGACCTCTCCCATTCGTCCCCTCCGCCTTCCTCCCTGAACTCTTACTCCCGGCACATCTGACTCCAGCTGCAATTTTCTGCTTCTCTTCCTGCTTCTCCTGCCTTATATCCCATCCCTTACCGACCCAGGAAAGCCACTACCAGCTCAGCCAGCCCTGATACAAGCAGGAAGGGCCCTTCCTGACATCAGGGAACACTTCTCTCTAGGGCTGGTGCAGCTGGAACTGGTCACGGGGGAAAGGGGATGATCTCTGCCCTTGGAAGGTTTCAGTAACTCAGCCAGATAGTCACCAATGTCCTGATCTAACATTAGCAATAACTAATGTGGAACATGGAGCTCAACTAGATTCCCTTGGGATCACTTCAAGCAGTGAAGGATTTCCAAGAGGGGTGAGAAAGACCAGGAATGGCTTTGAATGGATTGCTTGGGATGCTGCAGGACACGAAGAACTATCCCTGCCACTTGCAGCTGCTCCATGGTGCTCAATCAGACCCACCACACACTGCTCCAGCAGGACCACCCCAGGACCATTCCATGCTGCTCAAGCAGGACCACCCTAACGCTGCTCCAGCAGGACCATCCCACCCTGCTTGATCAGCAGCACCCAAATTGCTCAAGCAGGACCTTTCCAGGCCGCTTGGGCAGGATTATCCAATGTGGCTGGAGCAGAACCTTCCCGTGTTACCCAAGCAGGACCACCCCATGTCACTTAAGCTGGACTATTCCCAGGCTGCTTGAGTACCATGGGCCAGGCCAAAGTGGCTTTCCTGAAAAAGCTGCCAGCTCCCAGGCCACTGAGCGATCCCTGAGATGCCCCCTCAGACCCGAGAGCCAGGGACCCTTCATCATCCTTGTGTTCCTCCCCTCAGGCTGGGCCCTGCAGGGCCATGGCCGTCCCCTTCCAACAGCCTTCCGGCTGCTCTAGGGCACAAGGCTGCTGGCACCACTGCCAAGGGGAGGACAGGTCTCCTCTCCATCCCAAGGGAGCTCCAGACCCCGAGGGACCTGCACGCAGGGCCTTTTCAGAGCATCCCGGGTCACTCACGCACAAGGGCCAGCCAGCCTCGCTCTTCACCGCAGACTCTGCCTTGCCATGTCGGGAGCTCCCAGCCATCCCACGGAGGGGACAATGCCCTTTCCCAGGGGATGTGCCTGAGGGACTGTCCCACTGCAACGCAGGGACAGGGCACCCAGTGTCTTTATAGGGTGGGGGTGACATTTGTAAAGCATTCCTGCCCACATGCCTTCCTGGCTGGTAAATCTGGGGGAGGGTGGAGGGAATTTGCTACCTGTGTTAGGAACTAGCTGAACTTACGTGTCTCCCCGAGCTGGATTTCTTATTCCAAATGTTCAAACTGTTGTATATTGTACTGGGATTTTTACATTGAATTATTGTAGAAAATAAAAATTTAAACCAAGTCTGTTAAAAAATAAACATTAAAAATCTCTATGAAAAAAACAAATGTGAGCTCGTCTCCACGTCCTCTCCTTACCAATGTGCCAGAGCAGGGATGTGTCTCCAGCGGTGGCTTTCCAGCGTGAGACCACACCACCCTCTGGTGTCAGCACCGACCTCAGCTCCGTGCTGGCCCTGCTCCAGCCGTGTCCCTTGGCTCCCAGCTCTGCCTGGCTGCCAGCGCATCCTTGCACCGCCCCAAATCCTGCTCAGTCAAAGCGGATCCCATCCTGCTCCCAGCACACGGACATCCCCGCGTGGTGTGGGGCAGGACGTGGCCGAGCCAGAAGGAAGCAAAGCAGGAGCAGAGCAGAGCTGCTCTGTTGGGTGCTGGCATCCACCTCACAGCCCCATCCCAAGCTGCCGGAGTGTGGGATGTGCTCCGGTGTCCACCCGGCCTCTCCCTGGGCACGACCGAGCCTGACCCAGAGCTCCAGCCATCCCTTCCTGCTCAATAAAGCAGGGACAAAAGAAGGCAGCCACGTTTGTGGGTGTGAAAGGACGCGCTGTGAAGCCTGGGGACAGCTCACTCGGGGAAGCTGTTTATTAAACCCCAATCTCCTCTCAGGGCTGCTGATGAAGGCACTGCCTCTCCTGAGCCCAGTTTCCCTTCCTCTGCAGCCCAGGCTTCCAACAAATCTCTTACCGACCTGGCCCCCTCTCCTGGAATGAAAATAGCACCAGCTGGCAGAGCCCAAGTAAACAAACGAGCCACTGTGAGAGGAGAGAGCATCTTTATAAGTTAATTGGCCTCATCGAAGAGTCAGACAGACATTTTCCCGTGGATAGATCGCTCAAGAAGCTCGGGCAAACAGCGCTAACATGTCTCCTGGGTTTGATTTATAAGCCTGATTGCGTTACTAGCTCATCTGCATATAGAATGATTATGAATATGTCTGTACTCTGCGGAGGGCTAAATTACCAGGCTCTGATATTCATCAGCTACTCCTTGAAGCTTAAAACCGCCTCAGATTCAGAGCTCTCTCTCCCAGTGACAGCAGGGGTAGAAAGGAAACAGCTCAAGCTTGATCCTTGTTTTCAGCACAACCTGGCCTGTTTTAACACCCCGATTAAGCGGGCGGCTGGAGGGAGGGAGCAGCTTGAGCCAAAGGGCTGCGGAGCAGGGAAGTGCCAGAACTCAGAGCCAAGTGTGTTGGTATTGAGCAGTTACATTTACAAACAAAGGAGCTGATAACTCCCAGCAGGACTGAAGGGCTCTTAACACGGTGCTGATTAAAATTTCCTCTGCAGCCAGCGACGAGGGGGAGTGTCCTCAGTGGGGAGACAGTGCAACCCGGTGCTTAACCCTGTTGCTGCTGAGTGCTGATTCATTCAGCACAAGTGCAGGGCTGCCCAGCCTGGCCATGTGCTGAAAATTAGCCCGGAAAGCCCCAGCAGGAAGATCCACAGCCTGGAGATCCTCTCACTCCATCTCCTGCGCCTCCCACTCCATCTCACCCCTGCTCTGCAGGTCCCAGGAGTTTTTGCTTGCTTTGTCACTTGTGATTCCTTCCAGATCCTTCGCTCTTTTGTTCTGCCCCTCAATTCTCTGCCCTTGCCTGTGGTTAAAAAAACCTTTCCCTTCCCACTATGGGATATTCTGATAAAGGCTCCCACTGCCTCTGGCACAGCCATGCAAGGCATAAACTCGTTTGTGCTCTGCTTTGTTCACCAAGAGTAAGGTCCATGATAAAAAGATGCCTTCTCTGATTAGCATCACCGACAGCTGTATCACCGAGCTGCTGAATCTGCCTCCCCAGGCCCTGGTCCAGGCTGCCCTGCCTAGGAGATGTTCTGGGAGGAGTGGACAGGCAGTGGGAGAGGAGGTGGTTTGCTGTCCTCCTCCAGACAAGCCCGTGAGCCTCAGCCATCACACTGGTACCTCAGTGTAGCTCAGACACCTCTGTGCCTTCCTGGGTTCCTTCCTCCACTGCTGTGGGTTGCATCCTTCCTGCCTGATACTCTCAGTATCCTCCCTGCACAAACAGGGATGTAATTCCCACACATTTGTTGGCAATAAGGCCAGTCAGAAGGCAGTAATGCCTTGTGACCCCACTTGGACCCCCAGGTAAGTCACCTGCTCACCTGGAGCAGTGCTTTGCCCAGATTAGCCCCAGTTTCCCATGTGAGGCTGCCTCCTGCTCACCCCACCAGGATCAGAAGGTCTGAGGTGTACAAACCAGTTCACACTTTCCAGTTTCTTTCCCCCACCCCCAGCATCTTCAGGTCTGAGATCGTTCATGTCAGGGAAGATACAGTGAAGGGTCCCACCACAGCTGCTGAGCTGCTGCGGGTGCTGCACTAAAGAGGCTGTTTCCAGAGTATTCCAAGCAAGACACCACATATCCTGGCCAGTATCTTTTTTTTGACCCTCTGAATCTCTTTCAAGAGACCTTAATATACATTAACATATACACTCGAAGTACTTTTATTCTTTACAGGAGGAGGGAAATAAAGGGCCTATAATGCAGCTGATTTTCCAGGGCTGCCTGGTGAGTTAGGAGAGCTGGGAGCCAAGCTCAGAGCAAACCCTGCAGCATCCAACCCCACCACACACCAGCTCCCAGGGCAGGAGCCCAGCTGGATGCAAACTTCCCCGGGGTGGAGGAGCTGGAGCAGCAAAGCATGGTCACATAGCAGGAGCCCCTTTCCTAGATCCTCTAAAATCACCAAGGGAAGCCTGGACATATCAACAAAGTGCTCAAGGCCAGGCTGGACAGGGCTTGGAGCAACCTCTCTAATGGAAGGTGTCCTTGCCCATGGCAGGAGGTTGGAATGAGATGAGCTTCAAGTTCCCTTCCAACCCAAAGCAGCCCATGATTCTGTGGTTTTTCAGCTGTGAGACACTGAAATGAAAATGCGAGGAGGGCTGTGTTTGTGCCGTGGGGGTCTGACTGGCGGTACCACCTCTGTGGTTCACAACCCTGGACGCAGCTGCTTGGACAGTTGCTGGAAGAGGAGAGAGCTTGGGAAAACAACAGGAGGCTATTTGGAATTTTCTGCCTTGCGGTGCTTTCTGACGGAGGAGATGCACCCTCTCCCCATCAGGCAGCTTCCTGGGCCACAGCTGTGCACAGCTGCAGCACAACAACAGAATTCCCCGGCTGCAGCAGCCCAAGCTGGACAATGTTGGATGAGGGACAGCTGTGGGACGTGGTGCTGCCCCAGCCTTGTGGCTCGGAATGTCCTGCACACACAGGCAACAGTTGCTGGACAGAAATCATGCTGTCACTGAGGCTGGTGGGGAATTTCAGCCGGACAAACCACCCAAAGCAAAAGGCCAATGAGAAGGGAAGCAAAGGGTGCCTCCCAGAGCTGCAAACCACCTCTTCACAGGCTCTGGGACACTGTCCTGTGACAAGGAGAGTGACAAAGCCCTTCCGCAGCAGTGGGGTGAATGACAGCCCCCTTCCTGGCACTTAGGGGGACAGAGGATTTGTTAGAGAGCTGCTGGTAAATGCAAAATCCCCGGGACACAGGCTGCTAGAACTGAAGGCTGGCAACTCGTAACAGAAAATTATCAGCTTGAGGTGGCTTCTGAAGGACCTTAACAGTGCTGGGTTTGTTCCACTTCTCAGGAGAGGATCAGTATGGTTTCCAGTTCGGGTTGTTAAATGATGTACCCAGAAACTCATGGGGCTGTGCCCAGACCATTGATCCAAGGGGAGTGCTGGAGGGCAATTCCCATAGCTCCTGAGGAGCTTCAAAAATAGGCCTGTCGGAGAGCCCGGGCCACAGAGCCAAACTGACTTTCTCTTAAAAAACCCCACCTTTTGTAATAGGGAACTTGGAGGTAACGATACTGCTGGCTGGTGAAGGGAAGTATCTTGCAGGATTTGGCTGTATCCTTACTGGTCCACCCACAGAGAAAGCCTGGGCTCAGAAACTGGTGATGCCAGGCTGAAAGTCCAATATGGAATGTGCTAAAACTGGGCATCTGGATGGATTGGACTTGTGCTGGAGGCTTCACCTTCATCCATGTGACAAAGATTGAGACCCTGCACACTGACCTTCCTGTGATTTTTTTTGTTTGTTTGTTTTTGTTTTGTTAAGAATGAATAATATGAGGCCACACTGTAGCTTTCCAGGACAGAGATTTTATACCACATGGCTGAGGAAGCTTTGTTACATGGGCTACAGCGTGGTGGGAGGGTGGCTGACAGATTTGGGGTGTAAATCCTGCTGAGCTCATGTTGGAGTTGTGTAGAGAGTATCTCCGGAGTGATACCGTCCATAGGACACAGCCCATGGAGGAAGATATCACCTGAACTACTCCCAGGTTTCACCTCGGAGTAAACCAGCTGTGTCCTCCCAAATGGGGTCACAGAAGAATCTTTGCCCTGAAGCGGTGTGGGCAGGCAGCAAACTGACACCAGAGCAGGGAGCTGCAGCACAGGTGTGTCCTGCAACACTAGGGAGCATCCTTAATGGAAAATACATTGCTTGGAGTGGCAGACGGTGCTCACCAGTCCACAGGTTTGTGTCTCCTCCAGTCTACGGCAAGGTAACACTCCCAGGGAGTGCACAAAACCACGGAAAACCCAAGGATACCAGAGCAGGCTGTACCTGCTCGCTGACACTGTGCCAACTTCAAGTTTATGGACTTTAATCTTTTGAGTGCTCCTTGGCCCTGGCCCAAACCAGCGCAAAATTCCCAGGGCAGTTGGCTCCCTGGGCACAGCAGTGCTTTGCTCCAAGGGGTGATATTCCCCAGCGGAGAAAAGGAATTTGAGGTTTTGGCAGCCTGCCTAAGAAAGATCTTCTTGGCAGGCAATGTCATAGGGGCAGGCAATGCTGTAGGGACAGGCAATGCTGTAGGGGCAGTTGGGCTCAGTGCAGGGAATGTTAAGGATTGGGATGACGATGGGTCTGCTGCAGGAGGTACAACCACAGGCAACTCCTGCTCTGAGACCAGGCTCTTGGAATCACGTTGGTCCTTGGGAGACCCCAGCCCCAGCCTCCTGCTCCAATGGGCATGGTTACTCGGGGGCTTATCTTGTTGAATTTTGTCTGTGTCTAAGGACCGTGACCCCGCTCCTACTCTGGGCTCCTGTTCCAGCATTAGACTGCCTTCTTGGTGAAAAAAAGTGAAAAAAAAGAAGTTTAATTTCTCACTACCTCAAAAGAGCTGTGCAATGTTTTTGCAGCAGGAAGGTGCTCAATAAACTGCCACGGCTTGCTGTGCTCACACAGCTCAGCGGGGAGGAAGTGGAGGGTCGTGGATCCAAACGAAAGTTGTTTTTCGCGGGGGGACAAAGCACGGAGTGTGGCCATGGCTTGTGCTGGGGCTGGTGAAGGAGGATCTCATGGATGGTGCCCTGGGCTGCTCCCCCCGCCCGGCAAAGCGGCAGGGACCGGCACGGAGGGGACACAGCTCCTGCTGACGAGGGAGAGGTGGCTGACAGGGCAGCGCTGTTAAATGGAGACGCTGCTGTCATGGGGGCACAGGGCTGATGGTGGGGGACAGGGGACACCACTGACAGTGGGACATGGCTGTCAGGGGGACATCGCTGACAGGGGACACTGCTGACGGGGGTCACCGCTGATGGAGGGGACGTGGCCGGCAGGGGGACGCCACTGACAGAAGGGCCACGAGTGATAGTGGAACACCGCTGGTGGGGGACACACGGCTGACGGGGGGACACGGTGGGCAGGGTACATGGCTGCAAGGTGACTTGGCTGATAGGGGGACACCACTGACACAGGGGACACAGCTGACAAGGCGCCATCACTGACACGGGACAGCACTGAAACAAGGACACGGCTGACAGGGGGACACCGCTGACAGAAAGGACATGACAAACGAGGGGACACCGCTGCCACAGGGACACTGATAGCAGGGGGACACCACTGCCACAGAAGTAACCACTGGCAGAAGGACATGGCTGACAGGGGGACACCTCTGACACACGGACATCAGTGACACAGTGACACCAGC
>VZTA01018966.1:254962-297107 GCA_013398855.1 Mohoua ochrocephala
GGCTCCCCGGGCCCTCCGGAGGCTGCCCGCGGGGCTGCGGGGGTGTGGGGATCGCGGGGAGCCCTCCGCGAGCCCCCGCGTGCGGGGTGCTCGGGGGGTGCCCCTCGTGTCCCCGCGAATGTCACCTGCCTCATCCCCGCTTTCCTCATCCTCGTTTTCCTCATCCCCGCTTTCCTTATCTTTGCTTCCCCCATCCTTGTTTCCCGCTCACGGGCTCCGGCGCCCGTTGCCTTTGCAGAATTTTGGGGGGACATTGCTAAAGAGTTCTACTGGAAGCGGCAGCACACGGGACCCTTCCTGAAGTACAACTTCGACGTGACCAAGGGGAAGATCTTCATCGAGTGGATGAAAGGAGCGACCACCAACATCTGCTACAACCTCCTGGACAGAAATGTCAATGAGAAGAAGCTCGGAGACAAAGTTGCTTTTTACTGGTAAGTTTCTGTTTTTATTGTGGTGGAGAAGGTGTGTAAATAGCACCCTAAAGTGTACAAACAGTGTGGATTTCTCCTGAGGTGAATGAAAACATAAAACCTGAGAGGGGCTAATCTTCAGATAGGTTCGGCATGGGTTTGCTTGCGGTGTCCTTGGGAAGAGCTGTGCCGGGAAGCTTCTCTGCCCTTCCCGGGATGCACTGAAGTGCCCGGCATAGCAGTGGGGAGCGCCTGACTCGCAGCTCTGCAGTTGTACCTGCTGAGAGCTCAGAGCAGTCAGGCAGGAGTGAGGCAGGTGCCACAACTCCCTGGTGAAGGAGGTAGATGTGGATAGAGGCACGCGATGAGGAACAGCCAACATCCAACAGCTAAAAGCTATTAAACCCCATTATCTCCCGTGTTTATGTTTTGTGGGTCTGGCAAGTTTCCACTCCTGTGGCAGAAAGGTTCTCCTAATACCTGAGCTTATGTGTGGATTCCTTGCACTTGAATGTGCGGTGCTTTCAGAAAGACTGGCTTCTCTACCTTTGGGGAGAAAAGTTACTTGCAACCCTATCTGAAGTATGTTTCTGGTTTTTTTACCGGAGCAGTTACTAGTGTTAAAATCCATGTGAAACTTAATTTTCATATTGATGCAAAGTAGGTTTCACTGGTGATGTCCGAGCTCCAGAAGTAATGCTCCCCTGCTGAACTAGCTCAGCTGGCACCGCAGCTGTGTCCTCAGACAGAGCTGTGCCCGGCTCTCCTGTGTGTTTTGCTGTTTCCCTTGAACTGGTATTTATGTTGCCTGGGTGTGTGGCAGGGCAGAAGCACAATTCAATGTACCCCATGGTAGGGATGCAGTAACTTGTTGGGATATGGTGAGTCCCTTCAGCAGAGCAGATGGAGAAGTCTTACTGTCGTTGCAATAAAAATATCAGATGCTCTAAGTGATTTATTGTGCAGCTGAAGGTCCCCCTGAGCCGCCTGGTGTAAATTTGACTGGAAGCCACCCCGGTGCTGAAAGGAACGTGGTTATACCAGCGTGGCTCTGGCTGTGGCTGTAAAATTGGGTTCGTAGCGTTTCTAGAGTTCCTATCCGTAGCCCATTTGCTTCAGTGAAAGAATTACACACACACAGCCTTGCAGATAATCATATTGACAAAGCACAGGTGAAATGCTGGAAAGTGTTTACTTCTCTGCTAGTTAAATACATTCTCTAGCTCACTCTGATGTAAAATGACTGCAGCTTCTGAATGAAAACTCCTTTGTAAACTCGTGCAGGTAAAGGTGTGCCAGCAAACAAAGTCATCTGGCAGCCAGTGCTGGCCCTGTGCTGGGGTTTGTTGAGGGACTGGGTTGTTTGTGCTCGTAAACGTTTGTGTGACAGCCAGGCAGCAGCCTACAGTTTCAATTTGGGCTTGGTGAACATTTTTCTTGTTGGTTATCCTGGCAGCCTTTGTGGGGGTATTTGTGATGCTGAGCAAAGCTTGGAGTGGATATGAAAATGGTGGGTGGCTGTCAGCCGTGGTGTTTACAGTGCTGAAAAAGAAAGTCTCTCTTCCTCCTCAGCAGAGAGTTTCCCCTGACTATTTTGGGATAAACTCTCCTAGCGTGGCTCTGTCACAGGTGACCAGGCACTGCAGTGTGGAGCTGTCAGCTGGGAATGCCAGTGGGAGCAATGGAAGAGGCACACCGTGACGTGTGGCACTGGCCTGCAAACCTGTGGCACTGAGGGCTTGAGAAAGCGGGGCTGAGGGTTGCAGCTCATAAAATTCCTCCTTTCTGGGCACTTGGTTTTCTTCGAAACAAAACAATAATTTATTGCTCTCATCTTGTCCTCTCACATTTTGTGTTTAACACTCTGGAATGAGCCTGGCTCCCTGAAATACTTGAGACTTGTCACACTGTATGGAAGGTCGAAAAAGAAATGAAAGCCTCTGAAAGCTGAAGAGGTTTTTATGTTTTTAAGCACCTGAGCCACTCGATTGCTTCTAAGAAAGTCTGTAGCCTGCTAGATGGGAAACTTATGAACTTATACCAAGGTTTGGTTGACTGCCCAGCTCTGCGAGCTCTGAAAAGATGCAGGACCATGGTCTTTGCTTTCAGAGAGGAGGATATTGGGGAAAAGTTGAATAATGTTTGGAGGCATTGCTGAGTGTCCCTGAGAAGCGACGTGTCCTGATGAAACTCAGAGCTGCTGGCTGTGGCTGTCTCCAGTCTTGCATGGATGGGAGGGAGTGAGCAGCTCATCGGGGTTTGTCATGGCCAAGCTGCTCTAAAGGTTCCTGCACCACCAGCAGCCCAGGACTGCCCAAATTGGCTCCACTCAGAGGGTCTAATCCCAAGCCACATGGAATTGCGTTTTCAGCACAAAGGGCAGTGCATGGGATTGCCTAATGCTGCAGAACTTGTACATAGGTGACGTTTGCTGTCGTGGTGCCGTCCTCATGGTGCTGTTAGGACTGTGTGGTTCAGAATGGCCATCCTGAGCTGGCAGGAAACACGGATTTCTCCCTGTTGCCTGTTTCACTAGGATATCTCGGGCTGCTTGCAAACGTTACAAATATTTCTGGGTTTGCTGCTTCTGATTCCTCTTTCTCTGCTTGGTATTGCTGATGTGGCCTAAAAAAAGGAACAGAAGCTCCAGGAAATGCTTCTGATAAAGTGCTGCTCTCAAAAGTGAAATCTCTTTCGTAATGTTATGCAAAGGCTGAGGTCAGTAACAGTGGTTGCTGTGCAGGTGGGTACCTGGGGTGACTCTCGTGGGCCTTGCAGGGGAAATGGACCGGACCAGCTACTGGGACATTAATGGGATTTGCAGCAGTGCTGAGGACTTTGTGATGGGTTGTTAATTAGGGCCGGAGCACAGTATCCCTTCACCCTGCTGTAGACATGCCTAAGTCACTTGGACAGCCCTTAGTTCTGTGCTGAAGCGCCTGTTAATGATCTCATATAAACTTCAGCCTGTGGAGGTAAAAATATAACCAGGTGGGAATTAAAAAAAAAAACCAACACCTTTTGCAAAACTCTCTAATTAGACCCCAGAGTGTGACAGTACTTGGATGAGGCCTGTTCTGTGTGTAACCTGTGCCTCTGTTTCTCACACCAGTTACCCCAGCTGTGGTGCTGGTGGTGCCTGGTGGGACCAGGGGCAGGAGGTAGAGCTTTGTTTCTAGAGTCCCTCTAGCCAAGGAGGTGGGGCTTAGCCGGGTGCTCCTGGCTTCTGCCATCTCTGGGAGAGTGTATTCATTTTCTGCTTTTTTATATTGGCACATGACATTACACCTCTAGAAGGGAGCAATAAAGGTAGTAAAGGCTGCCAGAGCCTACTGGAGCTTTGTTTAACAAAATAATAAGTGCCTCTTCTGGGCCTAGAACAAACAGGACATGCAAATGTAAAATTAGGAGATGTGGTTTGTTTGGTTTGGGTTTCTTGATATGATTTGACTTTAAAATGTAATCATGGATTTACAGCCTTGTAGCCTTGAGGTTTCTTCCCATAAAACTTTCTATTAGAAAAAACTGAACAACTATAAGAGCATGTTTAAAAATAAACAAATAAAAGAAACAAACCAACCACCCCACGCATCTGTCATATGCACAGATGCTGTGGCAGAGGATGCTGGCTGTTAACATCCAGCCTTTCCAAGTGCTTAATTGGAGCCAGCTCCTACATGATGCACTTGGCTCCGCTGCTCCCGCTGGCTTTAGGATTTTGGATCATCCTGTGTCAAAATGACCCTTCAGTTCTTTGGTAGCTTCCTGGATGACTTGTTATCCTTCCAGTGCTGCAGCCTCTTTCAGCGCTCTTCTGGTGATGAAAGCACATCCCTAAATCACTGTTTGAAGAACAAAATTCACAGCCAAGAAGGTTGCTTTTACTGATCCACCCTTGCAGGCGTGTGCATGGTTTGGTTGGTGCCCACAGCACTGCCCAGGCTCAGCACAGCTCCTTTCCTGATGGGGATTCTCCATGGGAAAAGGGGTGGCTCCCCTCAGCCCTTGCTGGGGTGCCTCCTCAGCAATCCATGTCATCTCCCTGTTGTGTGTGCTGAAGGATAGATTGCTGGTTTTGGCAGATATTAATTATTTTGGAAGCACTGCTGAACAGTACAATGCTCCGCTTCTGGAAATCAGGCACATTATGTGCACCTAAAATAGGAAATAAATCACACTGAATGTATTAGTATTTTATGAAGCTGTAAATCTTGTACCTTCTTCAAGGGCAATGATAGTTGTAGATTCCATCCCGTAAAGTGTAGCTCTTTTCTGGTGGGTTTTGTGAAATCTGCCAGTGTGGGAGGGGGTGACAAAACGGGATGCTTCAGACAGCATTTCTCATCCCTCCAAACGGGAACATCCCTGACTGAGCTGCGTGGGCAGTGCAGGAGTGGGGGTGGGGGGAGCATCAATAGAAACATGATGTTAAAACGGGGAGTACAGGGAGTAGTGTAGCAGCTCAGACATGTCCAAGTCATGTGCTTTCCTGGCTTCTTTGAAGTTTTTCCTCTCCCGGTTCTGGGCAGTCACCAAGCAGTGTGGCTAGTGCTGTGCAGTAGTGCAAGCAGCCACTGTGTTTGGACACTCGTGTTTAAGTACAGGCTGGGACAGGAGGGACTCAGAGCTTCTCCTCAGGTGTAGCTCCCTGACTTTTTCTCCATTAGTGGATGGAGTCTCCAGCTTTGGCTGTGGGCTGTTTGGAGCGAGGTCATGATGGGCTTAAAGTTAAGTGATTTAATGGAAGTGCTCTGAATGCCCTGCTGTAGGTCGCAGATGAGTTAGAAAGATGATGCTGCCCCAGGGCAGCGTGGTGATGCCTGCTTAAGGGTTTGAGGTTCTCAGTTTGGCCTGAGTGGCTGGAAAACACAGGGATCACGGTCTAAAACTTCTTACCAAGGGCTCTACGTGTGTGTGCCGAGACCCATTTTCTCCTGTCATATCTTGAGGTTCTTCTGTCCCAAGTGTTTCTGTTGTACTCATGTGCTGCATCCTCCATCCCATTCGTTACTCGTGAAATCTCTGAGCTAGTTCCCAGGTGAGCAGTTGTGCCAAAGGGATGAAATAAAGGTCTGAGAACAGCAGGCTGCCTCCTTCGGGCATGTGTGGGGTGTGCTTTCCTGGATGCTGTGAGTCAGCAGGTTCAGCACTGTGGTACTCAGGCACTTGGCATGCTCAGAGTCACTGGAAGTTGTTTTTCCATTCCAAGGGCTGACTTGAAAGCAGAATTTGACTCATCCCTGTCAGGCACACTTGCTGGTTTGCAGGGAAATGCTGGGAAGGGTGATTAGTTTGATGTTTTGGAGATCTCAAGCCCCATTCCTGCTCTGCAGAGCCTCTTCCATCCCAGGATGCCAGTCAGGGCAGGAGCAGGGAGCTGGCAAGTGCTCTCAGCCTCGTGCTGTTCTGCTCTGCAGTGCAAGGAAGGAAAGGGACAGATATTAAAGGTTGGTGACCACTTGATTACCCAGTGCCTGTGGTCTCCTGCGGTTTTGCCCATTCAGAAGCACCCCTGGACTTGTGCCTCCATGGGAGGCACATTCCACGTTATTGAAGATTTTCTCTGGAAGTAGTTTTTACTGAGCTCAAATAACACGTAATCCTGCTCCTGGAGACAAAGTGGGATTTTTCTTCTCTGTTAAGTCAAATCTGTTAAGAGAGAAGGCACTCGGGCAACACTTGGTTGGTTGTTCCATGGCAGAGCAGTGAGGAGAGGGGTTGTTTAACCTCTCCTGCCTGGGAGAGCAGCTCAGCTGCCTTGAATCGGGAGAGCAGCTTTCATATGGGTTTTGTTGGATCTGTTTGTTCCCAGCCTTTTGCTCGGAAACCTTTGGTAGCTGCCACTGGCAGGGATACAGATTCCATCTGTATAAATACAAGGGAATATCCAGGAAGTATTGGACCAGATAAACAAGTGGGATGTCCGTGAGTGCCCAGGATTAGATGGCGTGTGCCCCAGATGGGGGGCAGGAGCTTGAATGTGGAGTTGCAGAGCTGCTGGCCAGGGTATGCTGGTGGTGTTTGCAAAAGGTGGCATTGCCAAGAGCTGGGAGGTTGCCAGTCCCTCTTTGCCCAGAGAGGGCAATGAGGGGGGTCCTGGGAACCAGTAAATCTGATTTGCATCCCTAGGGGTACAGTGGGACAGGGGCACTGGGAGAGGTGGTGGAGCTGCTGGCAGAGCTGCCGGAGCGTGAGGCCAGAGGCACTGAGCACACAGAGATGGCTCTTTTCAGACCACCTTCGGGAGGTTTCCCACAAAAAGTTGTTCAGGAAAGTAATTCAAGTGTGCCTGGAAGAGCAGTGTTTGTGTGGAGCTGGTTTAGCCTTGCCCTTTGCTTCCTCACTTTCAGTGGTCACTCTTCAGGGTCAGCAGCAGGTCTGCCAAGGACAATGTTGAAACAGAATTGCTGATGGTGGCCAGGCCCACGTGTTCCAGAAACAGCATCTCCTGCTGCTGATGTTGCTCCTGGAGGCGAAACAGCAGCCGTGGTTCTGACCCACCCTGGTGCTTTGGTTTAGTCTAAGAGGCTCTTGGTTGAGCTGCTGTGAACACAAGTGCAATGCTGCTGTCTAAAGCACACCAGAGACAGCTTTTATCTTCTTATTTAGTACTTTTTCCTTGTCCTCCTCATTGCTCTGACAGCTCTCTAGATTCAACACAAGGGATTTAATAACTTTCCATGAATTTCTGCTTCCACCCCTACCCAAAAATGTTGGTTTATACCCTGTGCAGTGCTGCCTTTCTGCATGGTTCTGGGGGCGGAGTTGTACAATAACTACCTGGGGCAGTCTGAGGGGTGTGTGTGCACAGACAGTGGCACCTGGATTTTCTCATTGGTGTGAAACTTTTGTCTTGTTTTGCTGGCAGCTATTACAGGCAAGTGGATATGTTTTAAGAGTACTCGATTACTGTAGGGAGGGGTACTGTGGTTGTGCAATGATGGCATATTGCAAATATTGGCAGGAGATTTGAAGCTTGAGGTGGATAAATGGAGTTCATGGACAGAGAGGATGGTGAACTTCTGTATGGATTCAGGACACGGAAGATCAGAGCCTTCAGTTTGCTCGCTGGACTAGAAAACCTGATTATTTTAGCTGTGTGAATGGCTTGTGTGTTCTCCTCTGGCACCCTGGTGTGAATGGAGCAGCAGCGGACGAGGACTCCGGCTCCACGTGGATGAGACTTGCTCCAAGTAGGGGATGAAATGCTCGTGCTTTGCCAAAAGAGGTGTGAGTGGGTGCTTGTTCCAAGCGTGGCATTTTTCTGGTGGATTGTTGCACTCGCTGTGCCCGGTGGGCTCTCAGTGCCCGGAGCTCCTGGGCTGGAACGTTGATGGCCGGTGGTTTCGCAAGAGCTCTTGCCTCTCCCCCCTTTGGGAGCAGGGTTTCAGTTCTCTGTTTGCATTTCTGCACATCACTTGGAAATGTCGAAATGAGGTGTGGTAGGAAATCGTGAGCCCTGGCGGTTTCCCATGAATTCATTTTCATAGATGTCACCTCCCTTCTTCAGGGGAATCGCTCGAGGAAGTTGAGGGCCTTCCTGGTGGCTTTGTCACACCTGGCTACCTGATAGTGCCCAGAGAAGCTGTGGCTGCCCCATCCCTGGGAGCGGTCAAGGCCAGGTTGGATGGAGCTTGGAGCAGCCTGGGATGGTGGAAGCTGTCCCTGCGCATGGAACCAGATGGTCTCTAAGGTCTCTTCCAAACCAGACCATTTGTTTTATGATTCATTCAGTGGTAGTGAAGCATGTTCTCCACTCCTGTCGCTACTGACCATCTTCTAAGAGATGTTCTTTAAATGACATTCCAGCAGGTGACACTCAGCCATCACCTCTGGAGGTTTTATGATGCATGAAAAGTTGAAATGTCCACCAGAAATCTGATTAAAAGCTTATTTTCCTACCATGACCTTTATGGATATTGTTTGAGCCTCCACTGAAATTGCCTTGCCTGGCTTTCTGTGTTTCTAGAAGCTCTTCAAAATTTGGCAGAACGTTCCAGGCAGAGATGCAGCTATTTCCCAAAATGGGGCATTCCCCAGCTGCAGGCGGCTCGTTGATTATTTTACTTACAGAAGCTTCATCCAGGGTCTGTTCCACAGCCCAACTGTAAATTGTTTAAACAAGGAATCAGCTGTTTTGTACTGAATATAAGCCCTACTCCCATTGGACTGGTAAAAATAGTCCGTGCTCCTTTGAAAACTGATGGTAAAACATCTAAAATGTTTCCTCTCATGTCAAACTCTCACATTCTTCTGTAGCATTCGGTGGGTTTGGCTGGTGGGGTTACAAGTGCTGGCTGAGGGCAGCCAAAACTCCGTGACATGCTGGGTGAGTCTTGCACATGACCTCTGTTGCAATGCTATATGATCATTTCGTTTTAAAAAAAGTAATTAAAATTTGCTTTAAAAAACCTCTCCCCTAAATAAAATAGGCAAAAAGCTGTCATTTGTCTCCTTTGGTTGTTCTCTTGAGTTTTAAAGTACTTTCAGAAAGTAAGAGTTAGAGTTAATGCTTTTCCTCTTGACTTGATGGTTACTCAGTATCAAGCAAGTAGGCAAATTGTGAAGCCACAGAGGAGCAAATTCCCCTTGCTGAGCCCTGAGCACAGAGTGGCTGCTGAGCCGTCACCAGGGTATTTACATGTGGTCTGCATGACTTGTAAAATGACTTGTCTTGTCAAATGTGCCAGGATGAGAGGACATTTCCCTTGAAGAGGGACTTGCTGGCTGCTGTTGATCCTATCTTCCCCAAAACTGTTCCCCTGGAGTGCTCTGGCTTTCAGGTGTGAGCACAGGCTGTACAAACCCCACGGCTGCTGTTGATCCTGTCTTCCCCAGAACTGTTTCCCTGGAGTGCTCTGGCTCTCAGGTGTGAGCACAGGCTGTACAAACCCCACGGCACTGAGTTCCTTTGCCCATGTTGGCCGATGAACCAGCAGCAGCAGCGTGAGGTGGGAGGTGTTGATTCCTTTAGAGATGTCTGAGCATCCCACTGCCTAAAGAAAGGGGCTTGAAGTAGATTTTAGGGCACAGCGTGGCATGAGTGGGATAACTGGAGGGAATTCTGGCAGGTTGATAAATAAAGAGTGGTTTTGGAGCAGTGTCCACCTCCAGCTGGGCTCTGTGGTGTAGGATCGCTCAGGGTATGGCAGAGTGAACAGTGGTTGGGCTGCACAAGGTAAATATTATTTCTTTAGATGCCTCTGGTGTTTGTTCAGCTTCTGAAAAGCTGCAGATACAAAGAGTAGCTGGGAATGCATTTAATGAGAAGGAAGGACAGAAAGATGGATGTGGTTTTCCTATGGGACAGTAGCAAGCATGCAGGGTGTTGGGTGTTTGCTTTGTCGGCTGCGTGTCCATATGGCTGTTTTTAAAGGTGAGTAGAGGATTGATTCCCTGATCAAAGAGCAGATGGTGGCCCGGTGTCCCTGTAGAAATAAGCTCCATTTCAGCTGTTCTGTAAAGCACACACTGACACAGTGCCTGTGCTGGAGTCAGTCGGGCTGGAGAGGATGGGCCTGGGGCTGAACACAGAGCATTGTGCCCTGCAGAGCACAGGGCTCCTGCTTTGACACGACTGGTTTGGGTTTCTTAACAGCAGTAGGAACCTGTTCATCCTAGGTACGTGTTCAGCTTTAGGTTGGGCTGGTTTGGCTCAGAGATGGATTTGAGAGCGGAGCTTTGTTAGGCCCTACCTAAGTGTGTGGGGGACACTGGAGGGGGAAATTGATGGATGGTTTTAATGCAGTTGTCAGAGTCAGCTGTGTGGGTTTAGGAGGTGATGGTATTAAACTGGTAAGATTCTTCTTTTCCCTGGGCTTTCTGTTCCCAGGTTTTCTCAGCAATGTTCTCTCAGGGCTGCCAAATATTTCTGAGCACACTGGGAAAACCTTTTCACCAGCCCCTCCCAAGCAGAGCTCTGTCATTACGCAACTTCTTCTTTCTTGATCCATGTTGTGACGCAAGGGGATTTAAGCGTGGTGATGGTGGGGTTGAGCTTTCTGGTAAACCTGCTGCTCAAGAAACCTCAGGCTTCCCGGAAATCCTTTGAGAATTCTACATTACCGCGGTGGGAGATAGTGACGTTGAGCATGGGCAGGGCTGGGCGGTCTGCCCCGTTATTATGAAACGTTCTCACGGAGGCTTTTTGCAGACCTGCTGCAGACCCATCTGTTTGTGCAGTTAAGAGCATTTCCATATTGAACAATCCATACAAATACCAGCATTTTTTCCTGATGAAAGGGTGTCTTTTTCTAATTATCTTGCCCAGCTGCTCTCCCCAAACTTCACGTTTCAATGTAATCTGTTTTCTCAAAAACAGATTTAAAATGCTGTCTTTCCTTGAGTGCCGTTCCTCTCTCAAATGGCATAAGCAAAGCTGGGGCAGAGGGAGAAATCCTATTTTTATTTCAGTTTTGGCTGCTGTCGTTCCTGAGAAACCAAGGTATGTCCAGGCAGAGCCTTTTCAGGCAGCAGTTTTTGGGGCTGTCCCAAGCACAGCCGAGGCCGGGTGGTGGCAGGAGGTGTGTGAGCAGCTGACACCACGGTGGCCGAGCACACCCGGGGCTCTCGCTGCCCATGCGACTCACACGTGAGCACATTCCCCACATGGCAGGAGCCTGCCTGGGCCCAGCCCTGCCTGGCATTTTGGCTGCTCTAATTCTGGATGTGGAATGGATCGGGGAGCCATGAGCGCTCCTGGCCGCCCCTGGTGACCTTGCACGTGAAGAGCTGTCACTACAGCAGGAAAATTCCTTCCTTTACCTTGTACCCTGCTCTGGGGACAGGCCGCTGCTGAAGCAGGAGCTGGAGATCTCTCGTGCTGCATTTGGTCCCATGTTTAGGAGGGATTTTGGGCTCTGAGCATGTTTTAGTTTAGATGGCACCAGAGATGTTCTAGGGCGGA
This sequence comes from Mohoua ochrocephala, assembly GCA_013398855.1. Taxonomy (NCBI): domain Eukaryota; kingdom Metazoa; phylum Chordata; class Aves; order Passeriformes; family Acanthizidae; genus Mohoua; species Mohoua ochrocephala. The sequence continues at coordinate 266,282 of VZTA01018966.1, forward strand.
CATCCCCACAGTCCCCATCTCTGCTCTTCTGGAGTCACAGAATCACAGACTTAACTGGGCTGGAAAAAAACTTTGGTTCCCCACTGTGCAAATTCTTCCTATGACATGGCATCATCTGGTAAAGGTTTCTTTCCCTCTTACAACGCCTTTTCCAAACTGGGAATCCGTATTTTCTCCAGGGTGCTTTCCAGTAGGTAAAATGTGGAGCCTTTTTCCTGCACTGAGAAAAATTGCTCATCACATCTCTGCCAGTCAGAAAATGAGACCTGGTAGCTTTGAGATGGTTTGCTGTGCTCTGAAAATTTACCTTTCAGGTGCCCCACGCCTGTGCTTGGTAACTTTAGGTTACTGCTTTTACTCAATCACAGAATGGTTTGGGTTGGAAAGGCCATTAAAGCTCATCTCGTCCCACCCCTGCCATGGGCAGGGGCACCTTCCACTGTCCCAGGTTGCTCCAACCCCCGTCCAACCTGGCCTCGAACATTTCCAGGAATGGGGCAACCACAGCTGCTCTGGGCACCCTGTGCCAGGGCCTCCCCACCCTCACAGGGAAGAATTTCTTCCTGATATCCAGTCTAAAACTATTCTCTTTCAGTTTAAAGCCACTGTTGCTCGTCCTGTCACTACATGCCCTTGCAAAAAGGGAGTGATGTGTTCACAGGAGCTTAGAGGAGGACCTTAAATGATCTGCAGCCCCCTTGGTTCTCAGTGGGAGCATTTCCAGGGATCAGAAAGGCTTTGGCTTTGTCCTTAGCTTGCTTTGGTCTGCGATTTTTCTGTTTCTGACTGTGTGGATCTGCAGATGGTCTGGCAGACCTTGAAAACTTGTAACACTTCACTTGCTTGGCTTCGTTTCCTCCTTTTCTCCTGTACATCACCTTATCAGTGGTGTTATAGCCCTTGTAAACCACAATTGCCATCCTCAATTCCTTTGAAAAGTGTAATTGCCACTGATGCAACCCTCGCTTCCTGCTGCTCCGTGCCAGTGCCGGGGCAGCTTTGCCTAGGGCGTCGTAGTCATCTGTTACTCAAACAGGTGATGCAAGTAACTTTTCTTTAGAAGGGAGGTGAAAGGGAAAAACCAAACAGTGTTGCTGATTCGTTTTCGGGTCAGCTTTGCTTGGTCTGTTTGGGTGCTCTGGGAATTCTGTGTCCCCTCGGTGCTGAGTTCCTGCCCCTCCCTCCTGTTTGTCACCCTACAGCTGAGATGGGCGCAGCTCACTTGGTTACATGATGAGCGGGTGAAGCAGACCATGCTTTGGAAAGTCCTGTGGTCAGCCCTGGTGCTTGGCAGAGCACGGTAACTCCTTAACCTGCTTTGGCACAAATATCCAGGAGAGCATCTGGCACAGCATCCCTCTCCCACACTGCTTCTCTGCATTCCCGCTCCACAGGGTCAGTGCCTGAGCTAATGGGGCTCAGCAGAAATGTTTGCCTGCTCCTACAAACCATCTTCCCTCCTGCACCATGTATGTACAACACTAAATCACTTGCTCACCTTCGTGGTGGCTCTGACAGGGAAGCTTAACCTTGATTTACTACCTGGGCACCAGGTGAAACAGCTCCGTGGCTCTGCACCTCCAAGGTCAAACTGCAGCTGAGCAGGCAGTCTGTGAGCCCCCTGTAAGTGTGGTAGTGCCACAGAGAGGTGATGAGTGTTCAGCTTTCCCACTTGATGTTTTCTCCCTCCCCTGCCCATGTGACTTCTCCATGCGATTGTTCCTTGCTGGGACGGTGCCATGGGGCTTCATGTGCATCACAGAGCCCGCTCTGAAGTGGGGAGCCCCTTGTTTTCACTGCTGGCAAAAGGGAGCAGGCGGGTAAGAGCTCTGCAGAGCCTGTGCTGCCTTTCATATGTTGACAGGGGTCTGTTTGGAGCAGGGCTGGGCGCTGCCATCCTGCACACTGTGGCAGTGGTGGTCCCCGATGCCCTTGGGGTGTCTGGGCCTGGCAAGGAACGGCTGCAGGCAGATACAAAACTCTCCTCTTTGCAGGAAACCTGACTTCTTCAACAAATCATGATTTCTAGGTGAAGACCTGCCTCAGAAGGCCTCCAGTTGTGCATCTGTGTGTTTAGTTGAAAAACTTGCATTTACTGAGTCAATGGGTGGTTCAGTGGCGATCTTAGAATCCAAATGGTTTGGGTTGGAAGGGACCTTAGAAGTCATGTAGTTCTACTCCCTGCATGGGCAGGGACACCTTCCACTAGCCCAGGCTGCTCCAAGCCCCGTCCAACCTGGCCTTGGACACTTCCAGGGATGGGGCAGCCACAGCTTCTCTGGGCACCTTGTGCCAGGGCCTCATCTCCCTCACAGGGAAGAATTCCTTCCGTATGTATTCCATATGGCCAAAACTTGCCTTTCTCCAGCTGAGCCTTCACACAACGTGCAGTATGTAAAACACAGGCTTCTCAAGTGCTAAAAATCTCAGACGCGTTCCTGCCCGTGAGCCAGATGATACTGTAAAATTTTGGATTACAGTTGCTAAATGTAGGACTCGGTTTGAAGATGAAAAAAACGTCAGACTCACTATGCTTCACCACGTATTTCATCTAATGATGTATCTGGGATGTTTGGGGAGCTGAGAATTGGATTTTCCTTTCAGAAGAAGCCTAGCTGTTAGAGCACAGATTGCACACGAACAATCACAGCAGTGCTGCTGCCAAACTATTTTCACCACCAGATCTTAAAAAAATATGTATTTGGGGGGTGTTGGATTTGGTGGGGTTACAACTTCAGAGGTGAGTTCTGCAGTGCTGTTTTCAGAAGAGTGAGGTTTATTTTTGCAGTTTTATTTCTTTTTCAGTTGATTTTGGACGAGAGAGCCCACGTCAGACGCTCAGGGCTGACAGCTCTTGCTTATATCGGATGGGCACCGTTGGGAAGATGCTGCTGGCAGCACTTGGATGCCAGGAGTTCACAGGCTCGCTTTTGATGCAGAGAGTACTGGATAGCGTGCGAGTGGGCATTCCTTTGAATGCCCTGTCTAAAATCTATCATTCACTGGGCTTTTGTGCCAGAGCAGAGGACAGAGCGGTCTGAGTGCTGCTGGAGCCCACTGAGTGTAGCTGTGGGCACTCCAGACTATTTTCAGATGCAGGGAGACGTAAAGCGTTTGCCTGCTCTTGAGAGACTGCTTGAGGCCTTGGCTGGAGATGCATTGAAAGGAGGCATCTTGTCCTGTAGAAACAAGGACATGAATTGTTTCCCATTAAACACAAGGCCTTCTTAAAATCTGAAGCCTGAGGTTTGCCCCGCTGGTGGTAGTGGAGCTGTTTTTGCAGTCACGCAAATAAATGGAAAGGGCCTTGAAAGCCCCCTGAAAATCCTCGCAGAAGTTTTAACTTTTCTTTGACTTTGCTCTGTGCTTCTCCTGCAGTGCCCTATGTGTTCTGGCCTTGAGGACGAGCCTGGGTACATTCCTTGGCCTGAGTGTCCCTCCGAAATCCTGCCAAGGAGGAGGACCCGGCGTATTTGAGATATGCCTCTCGTGTGCAGGGAGAGCAGGAATGTCCGAGCGGTGCCTCGTGCCGGGTGGCTCAGGGCAGGCCCGTGTCCCTCGTGGGCACTGTGTGCCCGAGGCAGCTCTGCCTGAGGGGTCACAGGGCTGCTGCCCTGAGAACCCACAGCTTGGGTGACCTGGCTGCCTCTCCCCTCAGCCTCCAAATAGCACACAGCACCCTGGGCAGTCTTTCATCCCAATGCGTTCCTCCCTTCGTAAAGGCTGTCATTAAATCCTTTGCTGGGGCAGAGAGCATGGACAAAGGGACATCCTTCCACCCTGCCCTGTTTGTTGAGCTGGGGGCTGGCTCACACAGGGCCTGCCTGTGGTGCCCAGCAGACCCCAGTGACCTTCAGGTGAGGGATTAATGGGCCGGGATGCTCCAGCTTGCGCTTGGACGCATTATAATTGTGTTTTAAGAGCTATTCCATAGCAAGGCTCATGGCTGAGGGCAGAGTTGCACACGCAGTGATCCTGCACGTCTGGACACAAGCAGGTTTGCACAGCACCAGCCTGGATGTAGATGCACAAAGGAGAACCTGGATGGTGAGGGAAGGCACTCAGTGTGCAGCCAGATGCAGCAGAAGCAGATGCTGTTCCTGTGAGCCAGATCAGTTACAGCTGCTCAGCCCAGCACTGAAATCAGCTCTTGGATCTTTGACCTCAAGTAACAGAATGAAAAAGGAAACTGATTTCCTGGTTTCCCTTTCCTAGCCGAGTGTCCTGCTGTAAGGGACCTTGACTAATAGTTTCACATGTCATTTAGCTCAAAGTGATGCTTCTGGCTGTGATGGGAAAAGGAGAGGAAACTGCTGGGATGTCAAGGCTGAGCCGCCTGCCCTGGGCACTGGTTCACTTTCCCACGCTTTGCTGTTGCTTTGTGTTCTTGTGTCTCTCCCCTTTGCACTTAGAAGGGGCCAAACTTGCATAAAGGATCAAGCAGGGAATCACCCTTCCAGCAGCCAGCGGTGGGAAAATTCCCTGTCCTGTGTCAGTGCAGGTATCCATGGTCCCAATTGCTGCAGAGCACCGTGGAAGCCAGGAGTGTAATTGGGTGTCAAGAGGGATAAGTCAAGTGTGTAAGCAGCAGATCCACAAGTAGCTTTTGAAGGGGATGATCCAGGTGTATCCACCAGTTTTGGAACTCCTGTCCTACATGGGGCAGGAGCAGAGCTTGTATCAGTGGGGCTCTCCCAGCTCGTGTGGCTTTTCCACCAGGACCGTGTCTGCCATTGGAGCACGTGGTCACTGTTGTGCTGGCACGAAATGGCATGATGTACAGAATTACGTGAGAAATGAGTGCGTTGCTTTATGCATTTCTGCATCCCAGAAGTCTTCCTGCTGTTTGTGTTGCTGGGGGAAGTGGTTGTGCTGGAATTCCATACTTAGTTTTGGAGTGCTCTGTTTGACGTGTGGAAGAAGTGAGGTTCCCGTTTCAGAGTTGGGCAGAGCCTGGCTGCAGTCCTGAGGGAGCACATGGCATGGAGGCGCTTCCTGGCCTCTCCCCAGTGCTGCTTTTCCTTTGGCTGCGCACACCAAGGGGACACTTTTCCAGAAGCACTGGCAGCTGAGAGTGATGTGATACCCCTGTTCATCTATGGATCACTGGAGTTTCTGTGCTGGCTGCTTTGGAGACACCTGGAAAAGTGTGTCTGTCCTTCCAGAGTGTAGGAGAGTGCTGCTTCTCCACGTGTGAAGTCACGTCAAATTCTTTATCAATCTCCCGATCCTTTGGGAGTGCCACCACATTGGCATGTCTGAAGTGTTGAGTCACATTAAAATTAGCTGGTTTTTACTTCAGTAGCAAGCCATTTCCCTGGCCTGTCCCTTCCCCGGGTGCAGCCCTTGGCTCGTCTTCCCATCAGAGTCTGGGCTGCAGGAGCCTGGAGTTGGTTCATGGAGGACCACAGGGGGAATAAGGCAGAGCAGGCAGGACACTGAACAAACACACACGGGTGTATTTATACATGACCTTGGGAAATAAGACAGCCCTTGGCATCCCAGCCCAGCCCATCAGATGTCAGGTACTGGGGGCTGGGTGTTGCTGCACATTGGCCCATGGTTCATGCAGAGATATCTGCAGGCGTAAGCAGCCAGGAGTGAGGGAGCCATGCCATAAATCCCAGGGTGCTCCTGAGCCTCTGCACTCTTAGCTTTGGTTCTCTTGGACTCTTCTTGCCTCTCTGAAAGTGCCACGTATTTCCATTTGACACATTCAATTGCTTTCAGTAGTGATCTACACAGGGCTGGGAACTTTGGACTAAATTTTCCTACTATTGGAGAACTTTAGTCCAGAATTGGATTTCTGGAGTTTGGTTTGCTCGGAAGGGCAGGTGAGGACATATTTGTTGGCCAGAGCAGTTTTCAGTATCGCTCTTACCTTGTATTGCCTGCACAGTAACGAATGCTATCTTGCTTTTCCAGGGAAGGGAATGAACCTGGGGATTCCACGAAAATCACATACCGTGAGCTGCTGCACAAAGTCTGCCAGTTTGCCAATGTCCTCCGCAGCCAAGGTACACAGCTGAGGCAACAGGAGCACTGGGTACTGGGAAGGCATTTGGCCAAGGGTTTGGAGATTGGGGTCGCTTCTTGTGTGATTTCCAGGCTGTTGAGTAATTCTCATCAATTTGCTCTGCGACTCACAGATTCATTCCTGGCTCTGTCTGTGAAAACTGATCATTGCTGGTCATGTCAGCTGTACAAGGAAGAAATCAGTGCTCAAAACTTCATGCTCTGGGGTTTTCCAACAAGCGAGGGGCTCTGGTTACTTTCCTGCTTCCTTCAGGGAGGCAGATGAGAACATGGAGTGTTCATTGCCATATCTCTCGAGAGCCATAGTGCTCGAACGGCAAAACCCAAGGCTGCTTCAGCTCTAACTCCAGCTGAAGCTTTATTGTGTGCATATAAATGTGGAATTAAAGTAATGGATTTATTTCTGTATCCTGTTCTTTTGCCATGCAGTGTGTTAATTTTGACAAATGCCATGTTCATTTTCCCTCCACAGGGGTGAAGAAAGGAGACCGGGTTTCCATCTACCTGCCAATGATCCTGGAGCTGGTCGTAGCCATGCTCGCCTGTGCCAGGATTGGAGCTCTGCACTCTGTTGTGGTAGGAACAAGCTCTTTGTGCTGCTCTTGGTGTCGAGCTCTGAGGGGAGCAGCTCTTGGTTTTGGGAGAGGAGCTGGAAGGATGAGTGCTGACCGTGAGATGGATGGAAGTTCAGTTAAGATGCTGCTGTTTCCCTGCATTAACTGTGCAATGAGCTCCTCCAGCTCTCTCCGTCAGTGCCTGGTGGTGAATCACGTGCCTTGGGTGAACTGCCCAGCAGCTGTTGGGGTTTGGGGCTGGGTTTCTGTGTGTCCTTGCTGACTGTGCTGTGTGCTCTCTGGCAGTTTGCAGGTTTCTCTGCAGACTCCCTTTGTGAGCGGATCCTTGACTGCGGTTGCTCTCTCCTCATCACGGCAGGTAAAACACGTGTCTGAGCAACTCTCTTCCTGATGCCTGGCTGAAAGGTCTTTATTTTAAAAGCCTGGAAGTGGAAGAGGAAGGGGCAGTGCCTCAGCTGAGCCTCCCAAGGTGGATGCTGTGCTGTAGCTGTCTCCAAGTGCTGCTTCCCACTTGGAACATGTGGTGAAGCCTCTAAGCAGCCCCACCAGTTTGTCCTGTAAAGCTTGATGTCACCAGCTGCTAACAGCATGCTTCCAAACACTTCTCATCCATGTTCCTCCTCAAAGTCAGCCAGATGTTTGCAAGATGTATCATGAGGCAGACCTAATATAAGAATTCCCACCCTTCCCAGTTTTTTAAGGACATTTCTGCTGCAGCTCCCAGCCTTGTAGAGCAAAGGGTCAAGAATGTGGCAGTAGTTGCATGTAAGCCCACTGCATTTCCCCAGCTGTTTTTCCAACAGTGCAAGAAATAGTGTTTTTTTTAAATTCCCATGGCATGGAAAGGGCCCACTAAACTGCAATCTGTGTTCTGGATGCATTGGATTATTTCCCACAGAATATTCCCAAGAGATTTGTCAGGTCAAACTGGGACCTCTCCCAGAGAAGGAATTCCACCGTTTCTTTTGGCATCTGTTTTTCTAGGCTAAGAGGGTGCATTAGGAAAGCTTTCCCATCAGCTGCTTGTCTGCTTTCCCCTGCCTCCAGTGCATGAGCTCTGCTCTGCCCTCCTGCAACTGCTTGTTGCTCCAGCTGTCCCAGGCTGCCTTGCCTGGGAAGCCCCTCTGATGTTTCCCTCACCATTTTGCAGATGCCTTTTACCGAGGGGACAAACTGGTCAACTTGAAGCAGATTGCAGACGAAGCCATCCGGAAATGTAAAGATAAGTAAGTTTGGATTTCCCTTGTGAAAAAAGGGCATTGCTGCCAGAATCTGCTCCTGAGCAAATGGGAGTTGTCATAGGTGGGCAGACTCTGCAGCAGGTCTGACACAAACAGTCATCAGATGTTACAGAAAGGGAAATAATCATGGTGAAATGACTTTGCCAAGCTTACAGACACAGCATCTGTGTAGCTTGTGTGAGACTGAATGTGGGTTTGTGTGTTAGATCAAACATGGAAATTCAGGGCAGATAGTCTGCACGTTAGAAATTCAAACTCTTTAAGAGAACCTAAGTCTTTATGCCTGTAAAAATAGGTGCCTGGGAGGACAGAAGTGATCCCGAAGCTGGGAATTAACTGGTGGAGACTGTGTTGATACCCTGACAGGGTTGAAAGGAAATAAGATCATTCTGTCAGCGTTTTGTAGGCTGTCTTTGCCCTCATGAAGGGGCAAACACCTACGCCTTTCCTTGATGTATAATCAGGCTTTGGAAGCCTTTCCTCCCTCTGAGACAGTCAGCCATGCCTAGGGGTTGGAGCAGCCACTAACATCTGGTAGGAGGGCTTGTTCCTGGTCACAGGCAGGCAAATTTGGGGTTTGTAAGGAATCTCCACAGCAGTGTCCTGGGAGAGAGACTTGTGGGACCCCCACTTTGTCCCCAGGAATCCCACCTGATAAATCCCCAGTAAGCTGTGCACAGACTGTTCCTGCTCTCCGAGCTGTTCCCGTGGCTGGTGTCCTTGGAAGTTCATGGTGTACCTGGAGTTTGCATGGCAGCAAATGCTCCGGCTCAACAAAGGCAGCTCCAGGCCCCTGCCCTGCCTCCAGTGCTGCCTGTGAATCCCAGGAAGGGCTGGCTCAGCCCCTGAGCAGCCCAGTGTGACAGCTCCTGCCTTTTACAGGGGATCCTCTTTGAAAAAGTGCATCGTGGTGAAGCACCTGGGCAGGGAAGAGATAACAGTGGACGGGACCTGCAGCAAGTCTCCCCCTCTGAAGAGGCTGTGCCAGGATGTGCAGGTGTGTTCCTGATGGGATGAGAGGGGGGTTTTATTGCCATGGGCCTGAGATCAGCAAATGGATCAGTGCAAAACCACTGCAGTGATTCCCTGGACACTCCTGTTCCGATTCCCGTTCCTGTTTTCTCCCCTCCTTGCTGACGTTGCAGCGTGAGTGGTCTGAAAAACGGTTCCTTTTCCTTACCGAGATCCTCTCCCTGATGCTTCCTTTAATACCCTCACAAGCTGCCAGCCCACAGGACCCCTGGGTACATCTTCCAAAGCCACTAGGGACAAGATGCCCATTTTCCTCTGCCTAGTACAAGACTTTTCCTTCCTAACCCTTTGTCTCTCTCCCCTTTTGTGCGAAGACCGGCGCTGTGCTGCACTGCAGCTGTGACACTGGAAGCAGGAGAGGAAACCCAGGAGGTTTGTGCTCGTGGCGTGGGCTCAGTGCAGTCCCCGACAGGGCAGCAGTCCTCTGTGAGAGCAGTGCAGGGTGTGTGCAGCTGGCACAGGGACTCTGTCAGCAACTGAAAACAGATGAAAGGATATGGGCCAGAGGCATGTGGTGAGATAGGGGTGGAAGGAGGAGAAGGTGTCTTGGAGCTATGGCTGCCTGCTCAGCTCCTGAGGCTGCTGAGCAGCCCTGCTGTGCCCAGCCCTTACCTGCTCCAAAGGCAGGTTACTTTCAGCTACCCCACAGCTCCAAATCTTGCAATGTTGTCTTCTGTCCCTCTGTGTTGGGTGATTATTTGCACTGAGTTATCCCCAGGCTGCTGCTGGCTCAGAAATGGGTTGTGTTTGGGGAGTATTTGAGCTTTAGACTCTGCTTTCAGGAGAAGTGGTCTGTGCACATCCCTGGAACAAGAAGTCCAGCAGATTCTCTGAGTTCTTTTTCCTCGTTCGGCTGTGTTCATTTTATTGGTGTGTTGCTCTGTGTTTGACAGCCTGGCCATGTTCTGCCCCTTCTCTGTGAGGGCAGGGTAGATGCAAAGGAATGGGAAAACTGGAGCAGCCCAGCCTTCCTGTGTGAGATTTCCCTGGCAGGGTGATTGCAGGGCAGCCTGTCCCTGTGCGGGTTCCAGTAGGTGAGGTGAGGTTTTTGTGCAGAATGTCCTGGGGGGAGGCTGGAGGGTGTCTCTTACCCTTTGGCTCTCTCTGCTCTACTTGTTTTCCACTTTGTTAAGGATTCTTTGCCTTGTGGATGTATTTTTACTGTGCCATTGACTTGTGTGAGGCTATTGGATGGTCCATGGGCTGTGCGCTGGCTCTGTGCCTCTGTTCCCAGCCAGCCATGTGCAGGGAGTGGCCTTGGTGACCTCCCCTGGAGGCAGCTGGCACTCAGGGAAGGTGATGGAAATGGGCAAGCTTATGCTCAGAGGGCATCTCCTGGCCTGGCCCTGGATCTGAGCGTTTTCCAGCCTGCCAGGGTGATTTCCCAGCATCCGGGCCTGCGGGCTTCCAGCTCCCTGCCTGCACAGCCCGGTGTGGATCCTCCGCTTCCCAGATTTCACACCCTCTTTGTGGATTTTTAACAGGAAAAAAAGACTGAAAGCTCACAGAGACTCCATCCCAAGGTATTTACACACAGCACCGCCTTCCTCTTTTTGGCACCTCCCCTCTGCTTCCCGTGCAGCTCCCCACCTCCCCTAACTGCTCTGGCTGCAGGGCCACACATCCCCTCCTAACCGGAGTGCCAGCAGCTGCATGTCAGTGGCAGACCCTGCCCAGCTTGCCAGGCTGCCCACGGCGTGGGGGTGAACGCAGGGCCACCAACGCTTCCAGAAGCAGACCCACATCCGTGACCCCTGGGCACGGGCCAGCGTGCTGCCGGGGGAATGCAGAGCCTCTGGGGTGCAGTGTCAGCACCCAGGGCAGGCTTTGGCTCTCTGCCTGTCAAAAGCAGCTCTCACAAGGCACTTCCCTCTGCGGGGTGGCTGGCAGGGGTCACCTGCAGCTTCCTGGCCACAGGCAGCAAACCTGAAGCTCCAGACCCAGCACGTGGACTCTGCCTGCCTCATCCAAGGAGCTGTGGCCTCCGGACCCCCAGAGCAGGCAGGCAAAGCACACAGTGCCAGGGGCTGATCTCCTCTCTGGCACTGGAGGCTGGGTGCTAAATCAGGGATCCTGCAAGGAGGGACGCAGGAGAAAACTGCTGGATGGCCTTGGGCTTGTTTACCTGGTGCCTTGCTGGGAGCTTGCTGCTGGGACAGAATTGTGGAAACTGCTTTCCCAGGTAAAACCAGGAGCCCTGGGGATCCATGACAGCTTTCCAAGTGGGCTCAGCTGTGCCAAGCTGTCAAGCAGCTGGTGTCTCCTGCACCGCATTTGCCAGAGCTGTGTGCTGGGCTGTGGGGTCCCGGTGCCTCCAGATGTCACATGAACATCTTTAGGGCTGCAGAGAGTCACCGTGTGCCCCCATAGCTGCTCTGAGGGAGCTGTGGGGAGTCTGGCTTTGTGAGGAGGAAATGTGCAGGGCTCTGGGTCAGGTGCCTGCCCTCACACAGATGTGAGAAGTGGAGGTCTGAGCGGAGGCTGGGGCGTGTTCCCTGCCCAGCTTCCCCCAAGCTTCTCTGAAGAAAGGTGAGAAGGTCAGGGGAAGTTAAGTCTTGCCCTGAACTGTGCCACCACCCTGGAGAGGTGGGCATCCACAGCAGCCCTCAGGGTAACCTCTGCCCGTCAGCCTCAGGCGTTGGTGGCTCGGTCACAGTTCTGGCATCTTCAGCCAGCCAGTGCTGGGTGGCTCTGCTTTGGTGCAGTCGCTTCTCACCAGGGTAGTTATTACCTAAAAACCCAGAGAACGGATTTTTTGGGGGGCCTGCAGGGCCAAGTAGTGTGAGCCCACGATGCTGCTGTTTGTCTGGGGCCGTGCTGCCCTCGGGGTCCCCCCGAGGCGTGTGGGACAGGTGGCTGTGGGACAGGGGGCTGTGGGACAGGGGGCTGTGTGGCTGTGCTTGCTGCTTCGCTGTGGGGCAGGAGGAGCCACAGGGCAGGAGGAGCCTGTTTGTGGGCACAGCCCAGAGCAGCTGCTGCTGCTGCAGGGCCTCTCCTGGCTGCTGCTGCTGCTGCCCACAGGGATTCATCGCCGTTACCTGTGGTCTAGACACTCTGCTTCAGGCCTTGCAGCCAGGCCGTGTTTAAAGATTTTCCTCGTGGCTGTGGGCTGTGAGAAGGAGCTTCTGGAGTGAGAGCTGCATCTCTGGTGCATGGTTTGCAGCAGGCTGTGCTGTGAACATCCCCCCTCGGTGGCCCATGAGGGGGGCGAGGTTTGGGCTGTGCTCCTCATCCCCCCTCTCTTGTTTTTGGACAAGCCTGTTTCCAATCTTGTGCTTTCCTCAGGCCCCCTGGAACCCAGCCATGGACACGTGGTGGCACGAGCTGATGAGTGGTGCCAGCACGGACTGCGAGCCCGAGTGGTGCGACGCTGAGGACGAGCTCTTCATCCTCTACACGAGCGGCTCCACGGGAAAACCCAAGGTGTGCTCCCAGCTCCCTGCACGGGACAGGCCGAGCCACAGGAGCCCCTCAGCTGGGGGAACTGGTGAGGGGGGAGTTGGGAGGCCTCAGCAGGAAGAGAAGCCCCAGAGGTCTTGGGAAAGGGGCTGTGCTGGTAATTCCTGCTGTTGGAGCTCAGTGATGCTCAGCTGGGCCTGGCAGGGTGAGGGTGTGGGTGTGGGTGGGAGCTCACCCTGACCCCCCTGTGCCTTCTCCTCGCAGGGTGTGCTGCACACCGTGGGTGGGTACATGATTTTTGCTGCCACCTCGTTTAAATACGTGTTTGATTACCAACCTGAGGATGTGTACTGGTGCACGGCCGACATCGGGTGGATAACGGGCCATTCCTACCTCACCTACGGCCCCCTGGCCAACGGGGCCACCAGCGTGTTGGTGAGTGCTGCGTGCCCGTGGGTGCCTTCACTCCAGGGAAAGGGAGCTGGTGGTGCTGAGCTGCGTCCTTGCAGTGCTCTGTGAGGTGTGCAGGGCTCTGTGAGGAAGAGTGGTGCTCTCCAGGGAGGGCGTGGTGACTCCTCGGGGGGATAGTTTGTGTGTGGCTTTTGGCTGGTTAATTTTTCAAATGCTCCCCTGTTCCTTTCCCATAAAAGTACAAGCCTTGTGTACCAATGGAGCCAGGGCTACTCTGAGTTAGTGGAAAAACTGGATCAGGGACTGGTGTTTTCCCTGCTGATGCTGGTTTGACAACTTGTTGTTTAACTCCTGTGCCTATATCTCTCTTGGCAACGTAACAGATCAGGGAGCCAGAGACCTGTGCCCAAAATCCCCAGGGAAATGCGAGCAGGAAAATCACTGTTATGGTGGGGGAGGCCTTTAGGGAGTTCTCGGTACTTTGGGTTGTGATTCTGTCACAGTGTTGGACCTCTTGCCCTTTGCCACGTGGGCAGGGTCATTTGGGCTGGGGGGACTGTGTCACCGTGGTGGCCATCCAACTGCTCGTGCTGCAAGAGGGTGTCAGGGGACATCTGCTAGGACACCTGGGGTGGGCTGATGCCAACTCCATCCCAAGGAGGCAGCGAGGGGGTCCTTGACCTGGGCTGGTTTCACTGCGTGGTACCCCTATAAGGACGTGCTGGGGTCCAGCTGCTGTTTGGCTCCTCCTGCTTGGGCAGGTGCTGCAGGTGGGGAGCAGTGAGGGACAGCTGTGTCACTGCTCTGTCTCCTGCTCAGTTTGAAGGTGTCCCCACCTACCCAGATGTGGGGAGAATGTGGAGCATCATTGACAAGTACAAGGTGACCAAGTTCTACACGGCACCCACGGCCATCCGGCTGCTGATGAAGTACGGCGAGGAGCCCGTCAAAAAGTGAGTGCCAGTCCCAGAGGCATGAGGACACTGGCTGTGCACAGCAGGGTTGAGTGGGAGCTGCCAGAGTGACCCAGGGCTCCTCTCTTCCCCTATGGAAGAGGGCTGAGAAAGCTCTGAACTAAACCTGGGAAGTCCATTTTGGGTAGCCCAGGGGTTCCTGCAGGCTCTGCTGTGCAGCAGGCTCGCAGCTGCTGCTCTCCACGGCCTGCTGAGCCCCTGCCAGCCCCCTCCTCTCTGCAGGCACAGCAGGAAGTCCCTGAAGGTGCTGGGGACTGTGGGTGAGCCCATCAACCCCGAGGCCTGGCTGTGGTACTACCGTGTGGTGGGAGAGGAAAGGTGTCCCATTGTGGACACGTTCTGGCAGACAGAGACGGTGAGTCCTCGCTGGCTGTCCCTGGCCCCTCTCTGTCCCTCGGGCTCCCTGCTGGGCCTCTTTGCAGGTTTCCCATAGTGGGGTTTTGGGGCTGTGGGACTACTGGTTTGGCCTGCCCAGGAAACTCTGATGTGCCCCTTCTCTTCCTGTCCTGGAACTCAAACAGGCTCCCAGGGGAAACCTCCCTCTCCAAGGGTCTCTTCCAAACTCTGCTCTGGACACTGCTCTCCTTCCCCTCTTTCTCTCCCCCAGCAGCTCCAAAGCTTTGTGCCCAGACAGACTCCCCATCCTGCCATTCCCAGGGCCCATCTCTGCACCTGCCCTGACTGGGATGTGCTGTTCCCAGAGCTGATGGCACAGCTGTGGGACGGGCTGGCACGGCCCAAACTCACTGGGTTTTGCCTCTCTTTGCAGGGAGGCCACATGCTGACACCCCTGCCTGCTGCCACCCCCATGAAGCCAGGCTCTGCCGTGAGTACTCCTGTCCTCCCCGTGAGCCTCAGCAGGGCCCTGCCTGTGCCATGGCTGGGTGGCTGCAGCCTGCCAGGGGGTGGGGGGACAGTGGTGCACGTGGGGAGGTGACCACCACCCAAAATGCCAGGGCTGGCCCCGTGTACCACAGCTCTCCAAGCTGCCCTTGCCCTGCCTCCCACTCCCTCTGGTCCACAGGGGTCTAATGCAGGGGCTCACCTCCATCTCTCCTTTCTCCCTGGGCCTCGTGGCAGACATTCCCCTTTTTCGGTGTGGTCCCTGCCATCCTGAGCGAGTCGGGGGAAGAGCTGGAAGGAGAAGCAGAAGGTTACCTGGTAAGGAAGGGCTGATCTTCCCCACTCTCCCTTTGTCCATTCCCTGTGAGCTCTGTGACATTCCTGGTAGAATACCCACATCTTTTGGCCCAGGGAAGGGGTAGAGTCACCATCCCTGGAAGTGTTCAAAATATGTGTGGAGGTGGCACTTGAGGACGTGGTTTAGTGGTGAATGTGGGTGATGGTCGGACTTTTCCAACCTTAAAAAAATTGTGATTCTACCTCCACTAACTCTGGTCCACACAAGGAGGCCCCTTGGGTGGTGGGAACTCCCTTCAAGGCCATAACTTTGGGGGAGCTTTTACAGCTGATCACTAAATGTGCTTGCACCTGTGACTTGGTGACTTCCTGCACCATTTTCCCTGGAGATAATGCCCGGGAGGGAATGAACGTTCTATAACCATCCAGGGCACCTCTGTGCTGAAGGATTTAGGGCCACAGGGAATCACAGAGTTTGGGCAGGACCATGGGGTTGCTAATTCAACCTGCTGCTCCATGGAGGGCTCACCTCAGAGCTGGATCAGGCTGCTCAGAGGATGGAAACAACTCCTCAGTCGAGCTCCTTCCCCCTGGCCAGAGCTGGTGAGAGTTTCCCAGTGGATCAGCACTGGCAGCAGGTGTCTGAGTGCTCCTCTCAGCTGTCTCTGACCTCTCTCTCACCGTGGTGCAGCCCTGGGTTATTGGTTTGGCTCTCACTGCCCAGCTCTGTGTTTTTCCCCCCAAGGTGTTTAAGCAGCCCTGGCCGGGGATCATGCGCACGCTCTACGGGAAGCACCAGCAGTTTGAAACCATTTACTTCAAGAAGTTCCCTGGGTACTACGTGACAGGCGATGGTAAGGGCAGCCAGGCTGCTGTGGTCACGGGGGCCTGGGGGCAGCAGTGGAAATCTTGCCTGTCCTGCCCTCAGAATCCTTTATCAGTTGCTCCGAGAGCTGGCACTGCTGCCTCACACTCATTTCTGGCTATTTTTAGGTTGCAGGAGAGATAAAGATGGTTATTACTGGATCACGGGGCGAATTGATGACATGTTGAATGTTTCTGGTAAGAAGGAGTTTTGTCTTCGGTGGGGACCAGTGCACTTTCTGACACCTTGCTTTGTGCCACTTCTGCATCCGTTTCAAAAGCCACCTGATTTATGGGGGTGGTTCTGCATCTGTGATTCTGCCCAGCAGCCTCTCCTCAGAGTGGATCCAGTTGCTGGGTCAGGGTTATTTCAGGGACACACAAGCCTGTGACTTGGTGACTTCCTGCACCATTTTCCTTGGAGGCAGTGCCCTGGAGGGAGTGAACCTTCTGTAACCAGCCAGGGCACCTCTGTGCTGAAGGATTTAGGGCCACAGGGAATCACAGAGTTTGGGCAGGACCATGGGGTCGCTAATTCAACCTGCTGCTCCATGGAGGGCTCACCTCAAAGCTGGATCAGGCTGCTCAGAGCTCTGAAGATTCTCCCACCTCTCTTGACTGAGTCTTTGGGATTCAGCTGCTTGTCAGCCCATCATTTTCCATATACTCCATTTAATAGTTCCCTCCCTCCTTTCCTGGAGCCTGTAGCCTCCAGGTACATCCTGCTGGCTCCGAGGTGCTGCTTTACTTGTCCCTGGATCAAATTAGATCCTTTCACCTGACCAGCAGTGCCTGATTCTCCACCAACTGGTCATTCTGGGAGTTGACCACCTTCCTGTGGCTTTCTGTGACAGCAGAGCCAGGGTGGGATGTCAGAGCACAGGTACAGGAGCAGAGGTGTGCAGGAGTGAGTTGTGCCCCTGCCCCAGGATGTGGAGTGGCATTGCCCCTCCCCACAGCAGTGAGCTGGAGCCTGGACTCTGCAGATTCAGCCCCTCCCTCTGCACCTTCCAGCTGGCCATGTGGGCAGGTCTCCTCTTGCCAAACCCAGCTCCTCCTCAGCCTGTGCTTTGGAAGGGCATCCCTGTGACCTGTCCATGATCTGTTCCAGAAAGAAGCCTAAAGGTGGGAGGGGGAACAGACAGGGGAGGTGGCTGCTGCGGGTGGCCCCTGGCAGCTTCCAGAGCACTGCAGGAATGAGTTTCACTCTCCCACTCTCGTCCTTTCCCAAGCACACCAAACCGATGCTCTCAAACCTGTAGTTCAGGGCCTTTTGCAGCCGCAGGTGTCCTCCTGCAGGTCTGTAAAGCTCTGCTCCCCCTCGTTTCCAGGCCACTTGCTGAGCACGGCGGAGGTGGAGTCGGCCCTGCTGGAGCACGCGGCGGTGGCCGAGGCCGCCGTGGTCAGCCACCCCCACCCCCTGAAGGGCGAGTGCCTCTACTGCTTCGTGACCCTGAGAGAGGGCCACGAGTTCACCAAGAACCTCACGGATGAGCTCAAGAAACAAGGTAGCAACAGCCAAATACTGGGGAGCAGGCGGGGGAGGACAGGTGATGGGGGGGGTCAAGGGCTCGGGTGCCTGCAGGAGGCGCCTGTGGTCCGGGGAATGCAGCGTGGACACCCGGCACAGGGTGCCTCTTGCTTACAGAGCACGGCCGACAAAGACTAAAATTAGTTCTCCCGGCTTTTGGCTGCTCATTTGATGCCATC
The DNA here is from genome assembly GCA_013398855.1 of Mohoua ochrocephala. Taxonomy (NCBI): domain Eukaryota; kingdom Metazoa; phylum Chordata; class Aves; order Passeriformes; family Acanthizidae; genus Mohoua; species Mohoua ochrocephala. Next base: position 283,664 of record VZTA01018966.1, read on the forward strand.
TCTGGCAGCCCTGCGAGGGACTGGGGTACTCAGCAGGCTTTTGTTTGCAGCAGGGCTCTCCGTGGCAGACTGGGCCATCCTGCGAGGATCACTGGGTGTCTTTGGGGCTGTGCGCTGGGTGTTTGTGCTCCGCTCTCAAGGAGCTGTTTCACTGCAAACTGCAGCACTGAATACACGAAACGAGCCTGTGGCAGCTTCTCTGGAGGAACCCAGCAGTGAATCAATCCTTGCTCTGTCAAAACGGTCATGGTGTTGGTTGTAGCCATTAGGGAGGTCTCTGGAAGATGGAGGGAATGAAAAATGAGTGCTCTCGCTGCTGGGGAGATGGGCTTATGGCCCTGTTGGCTTTGCAGGTCGTGCTGTCCCCTCCCACCGTGTGGAGGCTCAGGTGCAGCAGCCCCAGGCACTGCCCTGCCAGGTGCTCCAGGAGCTGGGCTCTGTGTCTTTACCTTCTATCCTGACTGGAAAGGATGGGTGGTATCTCCTCACCCCTACAATGAAAATCTCTCTTTTTTTGCAGTCAGAGAAAAAATCGGGCCGATAGCAACACCTGACTACATCCAGTATGCCCCCAGCCTGCCCAAAACCCGCTCAGGTCAGTTCGGGGATGTGCTGGGGAGGGCTGGGCAGCTCCTGCCACTGGAAGTTGATCAGCCCTGCACTGCTTGCCCAGGGCTGCTCACATTAGGGAAGGTGCAAGCTCACGGCAAGCAGGATGTGCAGGTCCTGTACTTCCCACTTCTGCTAAGGATGCTGAAGTGATCCTGACTCCTGGGGAGAGGGACTTTTTGTATGGGCAGATAATGAAGGACAAGGGGTGATGGTTTTAACCTGCTGGAGGGCAGGTGTAGATTAAATAGACATAAGGAAGGAATTGTTTCCTGTGAGGGTGGGCAGGCCCTGGCACAGGGTGCCCAGAGAAGCTGTGGCTGCCCCTGGATCCCTGGGAGTGTCCAAGGCCGGGTTGGACAGGGCTTGGAGCACCCTGGGATAGTGGAAGGTGTCCCTGGCCATGGCAGGGGTTTGGAATGAGATGGGCTTTAATGTCCCTTCCAACCCAAACCATCCTGGGATTCTGATCCCTGCTTCCCTTTCTTGGCTGTCATTACAGGAAAGATCACCAGACGGATATTAAGGAAGATTGCCAAAAATGACCAAGATCTGGGGGACATCTCCACCTTGGCGGACCCGAGCATCATCAAACAGCTTTTCAACAGCAGATGTGACACTAAGCAGTAGCAGCAGGACCTGTCCCTGCTGAGCAGAACAGTGGCAGTGGCACCTGATGAGCAGGTCCCTCCAACAGCTGCTGCCTGCCCGGGAAGGAAACCTTTACCTGTTGAATTGAATGTACCAATCGTAGGAACGAGGAGAGTCTGGCTCTGGAGAGGCCGTGTCCATGCCCTGGATGAGGCGTCCGTCGTGTTCCAGATGGATGTCACACATCTGAGGGTCAGCCTGGTGCACAAAGGGACTCGTCCTCCTCCCTTTCCAGCACCTCGTTCTTGATTTTAATTTAATTTGGGGGGGTGGGGGAGAGGGTGTTAATTTACTTTATGTCCTGGAGGGGCCCTGGCACCTTGTGCCCAGTGGGAAGGAGCTTTGGGGGCTGGAGGGGAAGTGGTGCTGGAGTTACTCAATGCAGGCAGGCCTGGGAGGTGCATCCGCCACTGCCCACAGAGCAGCTGAGCTTCCTTTTGTCCTCGGAGTGCTGCAAGCTGAGGAGCCCTGCAACAACCCCACCCTCCTTGCACAGCTCAGCTCGGCCTGCACCCACTGTCCTGCTGCTAGCACAGCTTCCCAGAGCCTCCAGGGGAGTGGGGCAAGGGAGCTCTGGCCTTTAAACAGGTTTTTTTGGGCAATCTGATACCAAGAGCTGCTGCTTCCTAACTTATGCCAGCTGCTGCGTTGTCCCCAGTCCAGGGTCCTTCACTGGCCATGGACACTACAGGGAGCCAGGAAGGGAAAAGCCTTGGTGTGACATGTTCCATGGAGCCCCGGTTCCTCCAGCCCTGCTGCCACCAGCTCACGGCTGAACCAGAGCTGGAGCAGCTGGATGCTCCCTTTGTGTCCTGGGGGAGGATTGGGGGCTGTTACCCCAAAGGATGGAGGGGAAATGGAGCCAGGCAGAAGCACCTTTCCCGTGGCAGGTGTCCCTGGCACCACGGCCACTGCTCCAGCAGAGAAAGCAAGGCAGGCAGGGCTGTGGGAGCCCTACTGTTTCATCAGGAAAAAATGGTGGGAGATGTTTCAAGTTAGTGTTTGCTTAAATCTGACGTGGCTTAAGGATGATGAGAGCTAAAGGCCCCCAGACCTCTTACCCAAAAGCCTGAACACCACCAGAGTCCTGCCAAAGCCATCCTTCCTCCAGTGAAGGACATTTAACTCCAGCCAGGGCTGAGCTGGGGCTGATACCTCCTTCGCAATGTCTGTATGAAAACCGCATGCGAACTCTTTGATTTTGCACTTAAACCAAAGGAGAACTGGGCTTTAAAACTTGCTGCAACAGCTGTTCTGGGGAGTGCCAGTGGACAGGCATTACCTGCACCCTGAGCTGACTTGGGGCTGGAAAGGAGGAGCAGCTGCCTCTGGGTTGGGGTGCTCAGGGCAGGTGTCGGGGTGCTCTGCTGGGCTGTTGGCCAAGTCCCAAATCTCACTTGCTACCTTGCTGCTCTCACTGGCACAGCACCTGTGTCACCTGTAACCTCGGTGCCTGCCCGTGTCCCGTGTGCTCCCACAGCTCTGTACCACTGGATTGTGCCACCTTGGTGACAAGGATTCCTACATCATCGTTCCTCCTGTTACTCTTTGTCAGCTATGTAATTTTGGCTGGAAACAGCGAGAATTTAATGCAAAATGGAATAAAATTCAAGAAGACAAAAAGGAAACAGGCTTGGAGTGTGTGTGGGTGGGAGGTGCTTGTGTGCTGTTGAGTTTGGGGTGCTCAGTGCAGTTGGAGTGGCTGTGCCAGAAATGAGGATTGGCTTTTGGGGTGGGGAGGGGCAGGTTCCTGCCAGCAGGATGTTTTTCCATGGATTGGGATTCACTGTGGCTGGCTGTGCTGGCTCCAGGGCCAGTGCCTCAATTTCTCCCCGGTCTCCAGCCAGTGCTGCTCCAAGGCTCGTGGAAAGCACAAGACAGTGTGACACCCACGTGTCCCCAACCCCCTCATGCAGCACCAGGGACACGGGTGTGCAGCTGAGGAGGCTCAGGGCTGTCAGTACAGCCCAGGGCTGCCTCACCTCCACCCCAGGCCTGGCCCCCTCCCAGGCACAGCCATGGATCTCTGTACCCCTGGCCAGGTGGGCCCCTGGGCTCAGACAAAACTGGCACGAACAGCAGTCAGATTGCACATTCCTTTTAATCTCTGGCTTGGGGTAATCAATCCCCCAACAAAACACCCAGGAATCCCAGTCTCAGTCACACCTGAAGAACAGAGCAGTTTCCCAGGTGACCGATTGGTGATTGATGCCGCAGCAGCAAAGAGCCAGCAGGGCTGGCACTCAGCACATCCATTCTGCAGGAATTCCACCTTTGTGCTGCTGCTGTGTAACTGACAGGGCCGGGCTGAGGCTGCCTGGGCTCTTCACTGCCAGAAAGGTGCAGCTTTTAGGGCTGAGGAGGAAAAGGGGCTGAAGGAAGAGGCAGAAGACCTTGAGCAGGAGAGCCCCCACTCCTCCACTGCTGTGCTGTTCCCTCTGATCCATGAAACCTGGAGGGAGACAACGTGTCCCCATCTGCTGGTGCTGGTCCCAGAGTAAGGTGCTTGGAGCTGGGGCTGTGCCTGCCCAGCCTCTCCTGCAATTCCTTTGCTTCCTCACCACAGAGCTCCCAGTGTCAGCAGGGCCAGGCCCAAGGTCGGGGTTTCCTGACAGGAAGATGCTCAGTGTTTGATTTGCAGTGGGATGCACTGGCACAAACCCAGGGGGATTCAGGGTTTATCAACACATACAGGGCTCCAATTCACCACTGCCTTGGGAGCTGCCTCCAGCTTGTGATCTGTTGGACAGGGCTGTGGGAAGGAGCAGGAGCAGGAGCAGGCACAGCCCTGGGTCCTGCGCTGCTGCCTGCCCTGTGTGGCACAGAGGCACGGTTTGGGATCAGTACCCAGTCCAACAAAACAGGAGCTGGGCAAAGCAAAAGCAAGCAAGAGGCCCTTGGGCAAATTACCCAGGGCAGCTGTGCCTGGTGCAGGAACCCCGAGGGATCCTCAGGCACAGGGGAAAACAGAAATGAGGACAGCAGCAGCACGGGAAGGAGGGCTGGAGGAGCCATGGTGAGCGGAGCTGGGCTCTCCTCTTTAAGCTGGAGAGCACTGAGGCACTGGCTGAGGATGAAGGCTGGTACTTGCTCATCCACCTTTTTCCTCTCATTCCTTAGGCTGTGTCCATCTCCAGAAATTATGCAGCATCAAGGAGCTCAGAAGTGGGAGCAGCACCAAGGCCTGTTGTGGCACGTTCATCCTTTGCTCTACATCCCACTGCCCTCAGGCCAGGCCCCGAGGGAACACCCAGACCCCTGCAGTCCTGGGAGTCCCAGCTGGGCTGTGCACAGGGCAGGGCCACCTGAGCAGGCAGAGCAAGGGAATCCCTTCTTCCTGGAGGGGGAATCACAGGAAGAAGCTGGGGCTGCCAGCCTGGACCTCTGAGCAGTTGCATCCACACAGTCCCTCCTCACAGCCTCCAGCACGTAGGACCTTGGCAAGCGCACCCTAAGGAGAAATCCCTGTGGCAGATCAGCTCTTCAGGCAGCAGAGAGAGGAGGGGGAGGCCACGGCTCCTCACACCAGGTACGGTGTGTCCAGCACGGCCACCCCGGCCGCCACGCCGCCGTCCGCGTGCTCGATGGCCTTGGTGCGCAGCAGGTGACCGGCGGCCTGGTTCAGCACCAGCTCCTGGCCCTGCCTGCAAAGGAGAGGGAAACTGAGCCCCTGCAGAGCACAGAGCTCGTGGCATTTCACCTTGGACAGTGGATTCACCTTCCCTGCCAGCGCCCAGCACAGGGCAAAGCCCCAGGGCTAACGTGGGGGCCCTGCAGTGGTGGCCCCGCTGGCCATTCTGCACACGGGCAGGGCCAGGGGCTGAACGCTGCCAGAGCACCTTTGTTCTCCAAACTGTGTGAGAAGGACTTTCATTTATACCCTATGGAAATGTGGTCTGTGAGGGTTTAAAACAAAAGCAGCAGCTACTAGGGTTGAACAGGCATTAGGCCTTCAGGTACTTCAGAGACCACCAGGGCTTCAGAAAAGCCACACTTGTGGATGTGGCTGCATCCAGAACCCAAGAAGTGCTCCCAGAAGTCAGGGATGAGACACATCGATCCCGAGATCCCACTACACCAGTGACTGCCAGCACGAGCCCTGCGGTTTTCCAACAACTCCTTTGGCAGGAGGCTCAGAGCGGCAGCTCAGCGTGTGCACAAGTGCTCACAGCTGCTGCCAGGGGCACAGACCGAATGGTCACAGCTGTCCCCTGCACCTGCACGGCCCCAGACACCTGTCCTGCTGCTGTGCTTGGGCAGCACAGAGGGCACAACGCTCCCGATCCACGTCAGGAGCAGGGAACTGCCCTGAACACAAGCACGTTCCTCACCTGACATAGACACCAAAGATCCCGAGCTCGGAGATGCACTCGGACACTTGGAGGGGACTGTGAGCCCTCAGCAAGTAATTCAGTGCTGGCTGGGGTTTGATCTTATCCATCAAGATGTAGGAGGTTCTCTCAGGGCTGTCTTTGATCTTCTCCAGAACCTGCCTGAGCTCTTCACCATAGAGGTTGTTCCCTGGCAAACAAAACCAGCACGTCAAGCCCTTCCCAGGACAGCAGAAGCCCCTGGCCCCAGCTGTTTGGCCCTGGCAGCTCAAACGACCCAGCCTTTGCCTCCCCAGGTGCTGCCTGGGCTCTCCACACCCAGCACCAGGGCCTTGGGAGCTCCTCCAGGAACAGCTTTGCCTTAGTGGCAGGACTAGTCCCCATGGCTACAAGTAGCCACAAGCCACCCTACCCTTTATCCCTCAGCACAGGACCAGGAGCTGGCACAGAGCTACTGCCTGTCCCAAACACAGCACAAACCACAATGGAAACCCCCAGGGGCCCAGCCCAGCTCACACCTCCACAGCCCAGCTCACACCTCCACAGCCCAGCTCACATCTCCACAGCCCAGCTCACACCTCCACAGCCCAGCTCTTACCTCCACCTTCACGCTGCGGCTTCAGCACGAAGCGGTCGGGGTCAGCGATGGCTGTGGCAGCTATCCTGTCACCCTCTTCACCCTGGCAGGAAAGGATGGAAACAGGTTGAACATCAGGAAGGATTTCTTCATGGAAAGGGTGGTTTCACACTGGAATGAGCTGGATGGAGCCACCATCCCTGAAGGTGTTCAAGGAACAACTGGACGTGGCACTCAGTGCCATGGTCTAGTTGGTAACGTGGTGTTTGGTCAAAGGTTGGACTCAGTCTTGGAGGGCTTTTCCAACCTAAATGATTCTGCAAACAGCAAAGCATCAGGGAGCAGCAGGGGCTCCTCGGCAGATCCCTCTGGGCAGAGGGATCAACAAATTCCCCAAGGACCACAACAAAGCCATCTCTTCTTCTCAACTGAAGAGCACAGGTGTGCATGTCCCACTCCAGCCGCACTCCCACTCACCTCGTCCAGGGAGTAGAGCCCAGCGAAGGTGGCTCTCATGCGAGCGATGGCCTCGGGGCGGCCGGGCAGCAGCTTCTCCAGCGTCCCCGGCCGGCTGAGCTCCTGCTGCACCTTCTTGGTGCCCGCCAGCTGGGTGGCAATGTCGGGGCACTTCACTGCCCGGGACCTCTCCAGCAGCAGCCGCGCCTCCCAGTTCTGAGGCAGCGAGGGAGCAACCACCCCGTGAAGAGAAAAAAACGCACAAAAGGTTTGCTCTGCTCTTTTCTGTGCAGTCATCGACATATGGTTTGTCTCCTCCCTGCCTGCTGGCAGGGACAGGGGGTGGGAGTAGCACTCCAGAGAAAAGCAGACATGGATTTCCCACCACCTCTGGGAACAGCACAGTCAGATCAATCCACTGTGTGCTCCCTCCCCAGCTTGTCCAGTGCTGCCACCTCGAGACACCAGCAAGATCTGCTCTGTGCAATTATTGTCTGCAGCCTGATCGTGCTAAGAGAGCACAGAGTGATCTGCAGACCAAGTCTGAAACCTTTAAGCAGGTGCTCATACCTGTGTTAACCCCTGTTGTACTCAGTTCAGTGCTGCACTAAGGGATCAGTCCCTGGAGAAGAAAGCCACCCATTTTTCCCACTGCAGGGTCACCCACCTGCTCCCAGAGTCACAGCTTCCCAATGCTCTCAGCCACACCACGCAGGACTGACCCCACCCCAGACAGGGTAGCTGCCCCCGGGGATTATTTCAAGCTCCCTGGGCAGTGCCCAGCTGGTGGTTCCTGGGGCAAGGAGGTGGGTACTGACCTGCTGGTCGTAGTTCTGGGGCACATAGCCCTCTCTGTAATACACCACTGCGACCTCCTGGCCGTCCCTGGAATGGAAACCAGAAGTGCTCGGAGAGCCAGGCCAGGCTCTGCCCCATCCCCAGCACCAAGGGGGGATCACAGCCCTCTGCCCCTCCTCCTTGGCCTCTGGCCTTGCTGCTCCTGCCTGGCTCTGCCAGAGCAAGCTGAGCACTGCAAGGCCTGGCTCCTCTCTGCTGAGCCCCAGCTTGGCCTGCCCCAAGACACAGAGAGCTGACACCCGGCCTCTGCGCCAACCAAAGGATCAATAATTCTGACACCCAACCCAGCAGAGAGGTAAGAACCTCTTTTTTAAGAGCTTTTACCCCACACTGGCCTGGGGGACTCAGCCTGGAGAAAAGGAGGCTCAGGGGGGACCTTGTGGCTCTGCACAAGTCCCTGACAGGAGGGGGCAGCCGGGGGAGGTCGGGCTCTGCTCCCAGGGAACAGGGACAGGACAAGGGGAAATGGCCTCAAGCTGCACCAGAGGAGGTTTAGATTGGAGATTAGGGAAAATTACTGAAAGGGTTGTCAAGCACCAGGACAGGTGACTCAGGGCAATGGTGGAGTCACCATCCCTGGAGGGACTTTCAGATGTGTGGCTGTGGCACTTGGGGACATGTTCAGTGGTGCTGGGTTACAGGTTGGACTCGATCTCAGAGGTCTTTTCCAACCTTAACAGCTCTGTGATTCTGTGATTCTTGAAGCTGGAGGGAACAGGGTTCTTCTCCCAGAAGAAAAGGACATCAATTCATCAACCTGAGGGGCACCAAACCACCCAGCTGGGCTGGCAGCACAGCTGTAGCACCACATGCCCAAGCTTTGGCCACAGAACTGTGCACTCGGTCTGGCAGCTGCTGGCAGGCAGGCAAGGCAGAGGAACCCAGCAGTGACAGGGGAGGATGCTCAGCAGGAAGCACAGGGATACATTTTCCCCTCAACTATCTGGCCATGACAAATGTATTTGTTAATTAAACACAGCACAGACACCAAAGGGCAAACCATGGGAAAAATCAGCCTAACTACAGAAAAATCACTGGCATGAAACCATGTCTTCCCTGAGGTTCATACAGCTCCAAGCACATTACCTGGAAACGGGACAAACGTCACACTTGGGACCAACTGGGAGTCTCTGATCCTCCCATCCTGGTCTCCACAGGGAGCGGGCAAGACGCTGAGCGAGTTCAAACCCAAGAGATCCCCAAAGGACGGGGAGTGCTGCCTCCTCCAGCACTAACAACCCAGCCCAGCTCCCGCTGGCAGAGCATCACGGGAGCAGTAAACAGGAAATGGCTCTGTGGAAGCCTCTCAAATAGCCAGGGCTGATCAGAGCAGATCTTTGTGGAGGAGGTAAAGATCTCACAGAGCAACGAAGAGCTGAGGCCTGAAGGAGGGAGACTGTGATTGCAGCTGTAAGGGACTGATGTGTGCCTGCGAAATCTCACCACCGTGAACACGGAATCATCTCAGCTCCAAGAGGAAGCAGCGGCCTGGAGAACTCCTTTCCCAGTCCCTACTTACACTCAGCTTTGGCTGCAAGCTGCCACCGCCAGCCCCGTGTGCCCGAGAGACGGCAGGAGTGCGCACCTTGGCTCATACTCACATATACAGCCTCCTGCTGGCATCCAGGGAGCCCTGCTCAAACACATCCCGGAACCGCTTCCTGATCACGCGGATATTCCTGTCGGGAGGAGTGCAAGAGTCACCGGGCTGGGCAGAGGTAATCAGCTGGAAATCATGGGTGGAATGGGTGGCTGCAGCAAGGAGGATCTGTAGGTTCCTTCACAAATAGCCTCAGGCTTTGTACTACAGAGCCAGAGAAATCCTCCAGCCCAAAAAACTCCCTGTTTAGGAACCCATCCTGTGTTTCCTATGACCTGGCAGTAGTTTGCTCAGCTTTCCATACCAGAAACTGAACCATCTCCTTCCTTTCCCATCCCAGGGAAATTCAAACTTTACCTGTTCCAAAGCTCATTTTCTACACAACGCTGATCAAAAATGTTCCTCTGGATCTCTTCCACCAGAAACATCACCACAGCCCTGGAAGAGATACCAAGAACATCATTAAACCCATAAACACTTCGCATGCTCCCAGCTGGATCGCCAGCCTTCCATCTCTGTGATTCAGGTTCTCCTCCTCTGTCCTTACCTTTGGGAACCGTAGAGCTCCCAGGCTTTGGCAATTCCCAAGGCCAGCCCCTTTGCCGGGTTGTTGGGCAGCAGGTGTGATGCCTCCTCAGTCCTTCCCAGCACTTTCAACACCAGCCTGTGGAACACAAAAGCCATAAATGCCATGTCTGTGCCCAGCTGGACCAAGGGAGCAGCTTGGAGAGCACAGGGGCTGTGCAGTGCAGCAGCTGCAGTGCCACGGGTGCTCCTTACCCGTGGACGTCGGCGGTGCGGGAGGTGAGCCCCCCGAAGCTGGCAGCAATGGTGTTTATTTCTATCTGCCTCAGAGCTGCTGTCCCGTCCAGCCCACAGTCAAACATGTAATCCGAGCGGTTGATGCCCAAAAACACAGTCTGGAACACAGGGAAGGCAGCTGGGTTCTCCTGTTGCCTTTAACTGCAAATCCTTTGATGACCTTAGCTTCAAAATCCTCCCAGGGCAGATCCGGTCAGAGCATCACAGAATGGTGTGGGTTGGAAGGGACTTTAAAGATCACCTCATCCCAGCCCCTGCAGTGGGCAGGGACACCTCCCACTATCCCAAGTTGCTCCAAGCCCTGTCCAACCTGGCCTTGGACATTTTGAGGGATGGGGCAGCCACAGCTTCTCTGGGCAACCTGTGCCAGCACCTCACCACCTGCACAGTAAATTTCCTAATACCTCATCTAAACGTGTTCTGTGTCAGTTTGAAGCCATTCCCCCTTGTCCCGTCACCCTCAGTTTGATAAAAACCACTGCAGGTCACACACCTGAGTGCTCTGCCCCTCGCCCAGGGCCTCTCAGAGCTCCAGAGGAGTTCCCAACACTCCTGAGAGTACAGGAGCTTCTGCAGGGATGGCCTGTCCAGTGCAGGTCCCAACAGGATACATGTCCCTGGGCACTCCCGAGGTTCCCAGAGGACAAAGACAAACCACATTAAATCCTCCCACTCCAGGGAGGATTTGTCAAGCCAGGCTGTTTCCAGCAGCACCAACCAAAGAGCTCAGCTGTTCAACAGGGCAAGGTCCTGAGCTCACAGGCTGTGACAAGACATGGCAGCACAGGGAGTAACCAGCCTGGCCAAGGGACAGCTCAGAGTCCACGGTGCCAAAGCGTGCAGCCAGAGCTCAGGCACCCCCAGCACGGTGCCAAGGGGCACAGACCCCCGGGATCCCCTGCCAGGGTACCTGTGCCAAGCCCTCCTCCAACACTTGCTTGTAGATTCTGAAGAGTCGAGCTGTGAAATCGTCTACCTTGATGGTGCTAGAGAGAAACACAGACCACGTCAGCCCCCTGATGCTGTCACAGAGGAAGAAGAAAATTAATTCTTCTGCAGAAAAAGCCCTTAGCAGGGGCACTCTCCAGCACAAAGAGCAGGGCTGGGGCTCGACCAAGTGCTGCATGCAGCCCTGTGAAACACCTCCCCACGAATGCTCAGTGCAAAACCACAACACGAACCCAGTTTGCCCAGCACAGCCACTCCATGGAAGGCCCTCCTGTGCAGAGGTGACTCACTGGCAGGGCAGAGATGGGACAAGTAAAGGCAAAGAGATGCAGCAGAATTCTGCGGGTTCAGGGAAGAAACCACAGGTCTCTCTGTACCTGCACACACAGCTCAGAGAAGCTTCACAAGCTTCATCCAAGTCCCCCCGCCTTGTCAGGCTCCAAATCCCACATACTGTGGCCCTGCTAGAGTAGCTCTGGCTTTTCCTCAGGGTCCCAAATCCCTGAGCAGCACCTCCAGGGAGCTGCCCTGGCACAAAGCAGGCACCTGAGAACACACAAGCCCCAGGTGCTGCATTCTTTAACCACAGGTACAAACATGTCCCCACAACCTCTGGCCGCAGCCAGCTCTGGAACAGGCACAAGCGTTGGAACGGCTCCAAGGGGTCAGGCTTTAACAAAACAAAAGGATGCTGGAATACAGCCTCCTCTGCTCTGTGCCAGTGCCAGAGGCAGCAGCACGTGCACAGGCAGCACAGAATGGGCAGCGGGAAGGGAAGAGCGATTTGTGGAAGCATCAGCCCCACAATTATGAACGACAAAGTCAGGGATGGTCACTCCAGCCCGGGGCAACAGCCACAGATAAATTCAGCAGAATCCAGGAGCCAGAGCTGGACAGCCTGCCTGTACTCAGAGCTTGTGGCTGGGAAAGAGGGGATGGGGGCGACTGAGAGAGGGTGTGGGAACAGGAACAGACACCTCCTCTTCACCACGGCTGCAGCAGAGCTGGTGGTTACCGGACAGACACAGGTAGGTGCAGAATAAGACTACAAGAGACTCCTAAATCCAGGACTCAGAGACTCCAGTGACTTGCATTTAAGGCCCAGGGGCCAACAAGCTCACAAGTATGACTTCACAAGCCTGGAAAAGTGGCAAAGTTGAAGATCATTGCCGGGAATCAGGTCTTGGCCAGATGTCCCGTTCTCTGAGGCCCAAGGAGACCTCAGAAAGGCAGGAATGCCAGAAGGGTGATAAACACTGTACATTTAAAATATTTCACTAAAATGAAACGTTACCTGGCCAGAGTTTGCTCCAGGAATTCTTTGTTTTGACTGATGGCATCCACCAGCAGGTTAAAATCCTGCTGGACAGCGTAGGCTTGTTCAAACAAGGCCCGCGGCACCGCAGACGGGAGCAGCGTGAAGGGCGCGTAATTCACCACCTGCAAGCAGGGATGCAGCAGAGCAGTCAGGTCTGGGCAGCTGAAGAGGAGCTACGGAGGGGCTGAAGCCACCCCCAGCCCTCCTGGGCAGACACAGGGCCTCGACCCTGCTGACTCCTGGCTTTTGAGGGCTCTGCTTTGTGAACCATCCATGGGGCACTGCTGCTCCAGCGCTTGGGCTGGGCTGACTGCTTCCCCCTGTCTCCACCTGAGCTGGGCAGCACTGCCTCCAGAACATCTCAGGGGCAGAGAAAACATTAATTTGCCAGTCCTGGGTTCTGGCCATCAGTTGCTTCCTTTGATCCCTGCTCAGTGACTTCAGACCCTTGGCTCATCCCACATCTCAGGCACAGGGTCACACTCAAAGTCCATCTATTACACCACTGAGAAGCTTCCAATTCACCTGGTCTTTACATGAAACAAGGGACATTGGCAGTGTGTTTGGCCTCTCCTCCCAGGCTCCCTCTTCCTCTCACACTTTGAGATCAGAGCCCTGGCCTGACATCAAGGAGTAGTGCTGTGGTGAAGACCTCCCTCCTTATACCGCTGCCTGCTTGCCCCCAGGCTTGTCAGGGACCCCTCCCCAATGGTGCCCCACTCCACCTGCACAGGGGTACTTCTACCTCTGAAACCCTTCACGGCATCCTGCTCCAACAGGCTGAGCCCTCCCACCCCAGCCATCCGCCAGGGACTGCCCAGAGGTAAATCCCACACATCAGCCACCTCCACCCCTGTCACCTCACCCCAGGTATGGGGCGAAGGTTGATCGTAGCTGGGAACACGCCAAAAGCAGAGGCCCCTCCGAGAGACTCTCCTCTGGTTCAAAGGTTCATAGGGGTAGTGAGAGGCTGAGAGAGGGATTAACTCCCAGCATCGCAACTGGCAGCTTCCTAAGCCCTCCCAGACCTACCCCTCTCCTTGGAAAAGGGAATCTGTACGGCAGGGCTGTCTCTTGGGGGACTGTGCTCACCATCGGGATGGGCTGTGAGCTGCAGCCTCACCTCGGCCCTGCTCTAGCCAGGAGCCGCTCCTTGCCAAGGGCTCAGGGACCCCCGGCCCGGCAGCGGCTCCTCCCCGCGCTGTGCACTCACATCCGAGGCGTGCGGCTGCTCCCCGGTCCGCATCAGCACCCCCGCCAGCAGCGCCGCGTCC
>VZTA01018966.1:297717-352147 GCA_013398855.1 Mohoua ochrocephala
CCGGTTCCACCGCCCGGACCCGCTCCGGCCGCTCGGTGCGGGTGCTGCGGGCCGCCGCGTGATTGGACGGGCCGCGCCCCTCGCCCCGCCCTTCACTCAGATTGACAGCGCAAGAGACCAATCAGCGGGGGGAAAGAGCCCCCCGTGTGCGATGCCGCGCACGGGGGGAGGGAGGAGGAGGAGCCGCGTCGGGAGCGCGCAGCGCGCACGCGCAGGGCTGTGTCACCGGGGGTGTGACGTCATGTCGCGATATCGAGAGGGCGACGGGGGCGCTGGGGCTGCTCGCCCGCGTCTGGGGCTGCAGCTCACGAAATCCGATTGCTGCGTGAGGGGCCGCTCGGGGCCGGAGCTGCCGGGAGCCCGAGGCGATGGAAGCGGTTGGCTCGGGGGTCTCGGAGGCCCTTGCCAGCAGCAGCGCTCCTGGGACCCCAGGGAAGCACCTCCGCCTTAACTCGCTGGCACCGCAGCCGCGTTACCGCTGCCCTCGTGGCAGCTGGAACCCACCCTCGGCGGGCAGAGGAAGGCAGAGGAAATGCAAACCTGCCTGAGGAAGTGAAAGGAATTTGAGATATCTGTGTTTTCCGTTCCTTACCCTCTCCCTCACCCAGTGCAGTGACAGGCCCCGGGAGGGGCTGGCTGAGGGGACCCCGGTGCAGCCCGGTTGCTGATGCCCCCCGCTGTTCCCGTGGAGCCGCTGAGGGCTCCCGGCTGTCCCCAGGGGATGTCCCTGGCCATGTGCCGGGGCAGGGAGGCGCTCCCAGGTGCTCAGCAGTGTCTGGGCTGCCCTGGGGCACAGCGCGAGCTGAGATTTTCCTCACCCTGTGGCTATGGATTTGCGCTCCCTCTGCCGCGGTTCCTCTGGGGACAGGGCTGCTCTCTGCCCTCTTTGTCACACAGAGCCAAGGCTGGGGCTCTTCTGGGCCTCCTCACCTGGGGACACCTGGGAAAGGGCAGGTCCCAGAACCCAGAATGTACTTGCAGGACATTCATTTCCCAGCAACAGGGCTTGAAATGGCAGTGTGGGCAATCGAGGGTTATTTCTCTATTAGGAACAGACCCAGGGAGTTCATCACTGTTGGACAGGCTGGGACATGACTGGCTCTTTATCCTACTACCTGTGCCAGGAGTTGTCCAGGTAATTTTGAGCCTCTTAGCTCTGTTCTTAGGGATCTATCACCAAAAAGAAACTCTGTGGTTACAGCTCTCATGGACTTCTTGGAGCAGAGCCACGAAGATGCTCCAAGGGCTGGAGCCCCTCTGCTCTGGATCCAGGCTGGGAGAGCTGGGGGTGTTCACCTGGAGAAGAGAAGGCTCCAGGGAGAGCTCAGAGCCCCTTCCAGTGCCTAAAGGGGCTCCAGGAGAGCTGGAGAGGGACTCGGGACAAGGTTCTGGAGTGACCAAACCAGGGGAACTGGCTTCCCACTGCCAGAGGGCAGCATTAGATGGGGATATTGGGAAGGAATTGTTCCCTCTGAGGGTGGCGAGGCCCTGGCACAGGGTGCCCAGAGAAGCTGTGGCTGCCCCATCCCTGGAAGTGTTCCAGGCCGGGTCAGGCAGGGCTTGGAGCAACCATGGACATGGGAGTGACAGGGACATGGAATGAGATGAACTTTAAGGTCCCTCCCAATCCAAACCGTTCTGTGCTTCCATAAACACCCACCTTGTTTGTTCTCTGGACACAGGAATCCTGCTCCTCCTTTTTCCTCCCTGCTGCCCCATCTGTCAGTAACTGTGGATTCACACCTTAAGTAATACAGATCCAGGCTGTGAATTTGGCAACTGGTAATCCAGTCTTATCTCACTGGAAAGCTGCCCTGGGCCAGCATCCAGCTCAGACCCCACCAGAAGTGAGGAACAAATTTTAATAAGGATGCAGAAGGATGAAGTTTTCTCAAACAGAAGCCTTTCCCTTTTCAGTCCTCAGTCCTGTCAGGGTCCTGCGTCTCCCCTACCTGATGTTTGCTCTGAGAGTCTGAGAAAGGGCATAAAAAGCTTCAGTTTCTAAGCGAAACATTGCAAAAATGGTCCAAGTTCATTGCAAAAAGCTGGGGAAAAAGCTCTGCCCTTTCCTTGGGAGTTCCTGGAATGAATGTACCCTGCTCAGAACAGGAGAAGTGTTTTATAGAGAGCTGTGACTTGCCTTTTCTGTCTCTTTTCCCAGTTCACTCTGGAGAATGAGATTTTTTTCAGAGCAATCCGGTAGCGCAGGGAGGGTTTGTACATGCAGCTTGCTCATAATCTCTGCCACAGGGTCAGAGACTTGCAATGCAGCTCAGAGGAGGCTGAATCGTAAAAAAATATGGCAGACATGGTAAGTATTTGGCATGTTCCATGCAACAAAAGATGAACAACAGCAACTGGGCCATTATCTTTATTGGCTAAAAATAGAGTCCCGCAAAGTTTAAAGAAAAGCATTTTATATTTGTAAACCTCTCCTCTCCCTGTTCAAGAGCCTTCAAAGATGGGCTTTGTGGCTTTGGGCTGTCGCATCCCCTTTCAAAGGCTGCCCTGCGCTCAGACAATTGAAACTCGAGACAACATCAGCCACAGCGGGGTGGGGGGAAGGAATAGTTGTGCCATGACCCTGCTCTCCTCACTCACCCGAGCCTGACGCGTGAATGGGAGCTCTGCAGCAGGTACATCCCCCAGGCAGCAGCGTCCCGGGATGCCCACGGCACATGCCAGGTCCCCCGGCCGTGCAGGGCACCGAGGGTCCTGGCAGGGCCACCCGAGAGGCGGCAGCAGCAGCTCGCTTGCCCGCACCGCTGCTGAGCTTTGCGCGGGCATTTGATACCCTGCAGCTGCCGGTGGGTGCAGAGCTGGCTGCTGGCTGCCCCTCCAAGGAGCTGCTCATCACTCGGTACCCTATAACGAGGGAAAAAAGCCCAAAGCCCCGGTTCTCCTTTGCTTTTCCGGCTGCAGAGAAACCAGATTTGCCCAGTCTGAGGTTTTGGGAAGCTCTGTTGTCCTTCAGGGTATTTGGGCATCAGTGCAGAAACCAGTGTTTGCAATAGAGCAGTCCCAAAGCCGCGGCAGGAGGGATGATGTGGTGCCCTTAGCTCTGTTTAGAGGATAGATCAGACCCACAAAGACAGAACAATAGGGCTGTTTTCATGGAAGAGAGTTCAGAGGTCTCCTCGGGGAGCCAAACCTCTTGCCGGCCCATCATCCACAAGAAAAACAAGACAGAGCTCTGGAAGCCTGGCTTCCCTGCGGTATAAGCACCAGCTTCGGCCGGGGCGTGACAGAAATCTATTGTCTCTAAGGCTGCATTTCGATGCAAAACGCTCTGGTAAAGCCAGCAATCCTCCTCCCCCCGCCACGTGTGGCTATTGTTTGAAGTGCAGAACAATTGAAGGGTGCTCTCATGGGCTAAAGATAGAACGGCAGCTGGTGCTGTCCTTTTCCCTGTAACTGAGAATAAAACAATGCCCGAGTATTGTCTGCATTGCTGGAGCGGTGACATTGGACTCTGCCAAGAGAGCATCTAAAAGATCAATGAAACCCGGGTTTATTTATAAGCGGGTAGTGTCATTTCTTCCCCAAAGTAATTTCATTTCCTTGGCTTTTCCACCAGACCTTTCTTCGCCGTGAAGTGGCCGCGGAGTGAGGTCTGAATAGCCCGAGACCGGCTGCGAGAGGGGCAGCAGGACCGGCTGGTGGCAAACGGAGCTGCCGTGCTGGGCTGCACCTTTGCTTCCCCGAGCTGTGCCCGAGCCTCGACAGCACCAGGGTGGGAACCAGCCGGGGATGCTGATCCCCTTCTGCCGGCAGGGAGCAGGTCCCTGTAGGCACAGCCCCAGCGCTGGATGTGCAGGGACCCAGCAGCTGGTCCCTGGGACCAGATCCCCACCAACACCGGGACTGACTTCCTTGGGGAGCTTTTAGAATCAGCCTGAGAATATCTCGGGTTGGAAGGGACACACTGGATTCATCAAAGACCAGCTCCTGGCCCTGCACAGGCACCCCAACAACCCCACCCTGGGCATCCCTGGCAGCGCTGGCCAAACGCTCCTGGAGCTCTGGCAGCCTCGGGGCCGTGCCCATTCCCTGGGGAGCCTGGGCAGTGCCAGCACCCTCTGGGGGAAGAACCTTTCCTGATATCCAACCTAATCCTCCCCTGACACAGCTCCAGCCATTCCCTGGGTCCTGTCCCTGATCACAGAGAGCAGAGATCGGAGCTGTCCCTCTGCTCCCCCTCGGGAGGGAGGTGCAGACTTCTAGGGAGGGTTATTCCACTTACCTGCCACCAAGCAGGTGGGAGCACGGACTCTGTGTGCGTGTGTGTCCAACTCAGCTCCTCTGCTGGGGTCCTCAGGGAACGCTGGAGCCCAAAAGCCATGGGACAGAGCCTTGTTTAGGGATGAGGGACAGCTTGTAGGGAAAAGCTGCTGTCTGCAGTCCAGACTAGAGACTGGATACCTGGAACCAGACACTCGCTGCAGTTTTGTCACAGAAAAGCACATCTTGGCTGATGTGCCACAGGGAGGTGAGAAGTTCTCCCGTCCTGATGTGAGGACATGCAGGAATATTCCTCCCTCTTGGGTCCTGAGAAAGGTCCAAGCTGACCAGATCCCATAAGAAGCTCCCATGCCTGTTGCCACTCCACTTTGAACAATTGTCCCCTGCCACGAGATGGACCGAGCTCGATCTTGTGTGAGGGTTAATGACCCAGAGCAGTGGGGAGGCTTCCCATGGAGTGAGGGATGGAGAGAGCAGGGGGCTGGGATGGCATCGTCCCAGGAACTGATGATGGTTGTGCGGGCTTGGTGTGTATGTGCAGGACAACACCCACCCAACCTCCTCTGAAAATCTCCCAGCTCAGCTCCCAGATCTCACAGCAGACGAAAAGTGGTGCAAAACCAGCGCAGCTGGGGCACTGCAGGGGCAGACCCTGCCCACAGAGTGTCAGAACTGCAGCCCAGCTCTGGTTCTGATCAGCCTCTGCCCCTCCCTTGCAGCCTCCAAGGCAGCTGCTGGTCATGATTTCCAAAGGCTGCCGTGTTCCAGGGTCTGTCCCAGCAGGCCAGCTGCAATTAAGGTGCTATTAAGTATTCAAATGAACAGGGCAAGATTCTCTTTACTCTCACTGTTTTGAAGTGCATTGCCAAAACCTCACCGAAGCCTCACACATTCCTGTAATTTTGCAGCGTTCGGTACCTACAGTTCATTCCTACACAGATGCTTTATGATGGCAATCCCCAGAAGTAAACCCTCGGAACCTCAAATCTGGGAAATCCAAGGCAAACAAACAAAACCTCTCCGATTTTCCCAGTCTCCAGGTGACCCTCACTCTCTCCATGCCTGCGTGTGGCCTTGCTCGCTAACTCTATACACTAATTTCTCATGCCACATCTCTTCCAGGTGCTTTCTCATTCCTGATACTCCTTTTGGAGGCTTCCTACGTGGAGGGTCAGCCACCAACATGCCTGTGCTGCCCCGGGCTCATGCATGGCGGGGTGGGGAGCACTGCAGGGAGGTGCTCATGGCAGCAGCAGCAGCATTGTGTGTGTGTCCATGGAGGGTTAGAGAGGCAGCACTTCACCCCAGCCACAGGACAGCCAGCTCAGGATGGGTCCAACACTGTCCCCAGAATGGGACATCCGGGCAGTACCCATGCTGGGAAGTGCCCAGGGAGCTGTGAGATGAGGGGATCCAGTGCTCACCCCATCCTAAACCCCACAGGAGCACCTTAACTTCGGGATGCCAGCAGCAGCATTGCTGCTGCCCCCACCTCCTGCTCACTTTGAGGGGGCATGGAAAGCTGTGCTGGGCTGGTGGCTGCTGTCTCGGTCACCCTGGTGGGACAGGGTTGGGGGGGCTTAGGGCTTTGCTTTGGAGGGGGCCTTGCCCGGCCAGGCTGAGCCGGAGGGATGTGACCAGTCTGGCAGCACTGGCCTGTCACCTCCTGCCTTGCTGCAAGCAGACATTCCCACTCCATGGAAATATGCCTGAAATAGCTCCTCTGCAGATTGTCTTTATCTAATCAGCCACCTTCGCACCCCCCTCCAGTGCATTTCAGGGAGCTGATAGTGGGGATATGTTAAGTGTGGAAACCTCTAGCGAGCTGCCCGACACGGAGAGTAATTCTCCTTCCTGCCACTTATCAGAGCCTGCTAATGGGAAACATTCCTCCTGGGGGTCAGGGAGCAGCCAGGGGATTTCTCTGGAGAGGGTGGCTGAGCCCCTGGCACCCTCCTGGCTCTCCAGGGCTGGGTGGGAGCTGGTCTGACCACAAAACATTCACTGAAGGGGCAGCTCTGCTGTCTGGTGCTGGTGCTGTCCTGTCCCACGAGAAGAGGCTTGCGCAGCCCTCGGGGGCTTGGCTGAGGAGCCCCATCCTTTTCCAGCGTATCATGGGACACCAACACCAAGCACAGAGCCCGGGGGGGAAGAACAGGGGTGTCTCAGTGGTCAGGGGAGATGATTTCACTGCTGAGGGTGGGCATGCAGGGCTGGTGGATCATTTGGGCAGACTGTTCACTCTGGGCAAGAGCCGCCTAAAGAAAACTCCCCTCTGCTCAGGCTGAAGCCACGAGCTCCTCGTTGTGCCCATGGGATTCTGTGGGAGGTCCATAGGATCCTACTGCCCCTCTGGGAATGCCCTATCCCACCTCCCTGAGCAGGGCACAGCTCAGGCCTTGCCAGCCATACAAGGATGAGCTTCCCACCATCCAGAAAACCACATCACAAACACCAGCGCCAAAACCACCCAAACCTGGCGGAAGAACCCTTCAGCAGCTGCTGGAGTGACCAATTCACATTTCCTCTTCTACAGATCTGCTCGGCCTTTGATGGACCCTGCTGGAACCTCTTCAAAGAGGGTGAGAAACCAGGGCGAACAGAAGGAACTGCAGGAGGAATCTCCGAAAATAAAATCGCTTTAAAGATAAGGCAGGGGAGGGGGTAGGCAGAGTGCGGGGCGAGTACATGCCCTGAGAAGAATGTGTGAGGCTGGGCCAGCTGGTGGGTCTGGGCCAAGGGCTCATCCCACTGCCGGGGCGCTTGTGGCAAAGGTACTTGGCACAGGACCCACCAAAGCCTCGGGTCCCTCCAGGGAGTGGGTGGAAACCTGATTCCGAGCCCAGGACAGAGAGGCGGAAGACCACCAGGGTAACCTCAGAGGGACCCGTGGCCCACCAGAGCCTGTGGCTCTTCAGGAACCTGAAACTCTGCCATCTTGGCAAGACTGAGCACCTCTGTCATGCCATGGACAAGAGGGACCTCAGGACTGGTGTCCCCGTGGTCTCCCCGGGGGGGTTGCAGCTCTGCACCAGCTGCTCACAAATGTGGATGAGGACCTGCTCTCCTGAACACCGACCTGGTGAGGAGTGCCCACAGGGGCCATGGAGATGGGGGCCTGCACCCCATTTTATCCTGATGTACCCCAAGTCCTTGTTCGTGCTACAGATTCCCCTCATGGGACCATTTCAGCTCGTGGGGGAGTCTGGCACCGTGCAAAGCACTGACATTGCACTGCACAGCCGGTGAAGGCAACATCAACCCATCCCTGAGCCCAGCCATCCTCCCTGCCGGGGCTCAGCCCACAGGGGATGGCTCTGGAGTCCTCCTCCACCCCATGAATCTCCCAGACTTCTCTCCAAAGCAGAGTGGGAGGGCAGGGGACCTTTCTGTCAGGGAGTGCAGAGATGGTGGCACTGGGAGCCCAGACTGGGGAGGTGTAGCGGCAAACCTGTGTGCTAGATGGAAAGACTGACCATGGCTGGGGCTCAGATTCAGGGCAGGTGCTGGGGCTGCAAAAATCTCCCTGCAACCTGGGCTGTGTGCCCAGGCTGAAGCCACACGCCCAAAGCAGCCTCCGGTGCTGCTATTCTGGCTGTGACAGAGGCTGTGCCACATTCAGCCTGGGCACAGCACTGCACAGCTGATCCTTAACCACTCCCTGCCTCAGTTTCCCCTGGTCTCAGGAGGGTACAGCAGCCCCGAGTTACTTTGGGGTGTGAGAGGTGCTGAATGGGGAACACTAAACCCTGCAGCCCCAGGCCCTGGCTCTCCAGGGTAGAAACTTCACTGCACTTTGGATGCCGGCAGCTCAATGGCTTTTCCTTGAGCTGGCATGGCCCCAGGGCGTCCTGTTCCCATCTTGGGCAGCCCACGGTGGTGCTGCCAGGATGGAGGTGTGCTCCAGGCTGCCATCACCGTGTTGCACACAGCACCTTTGGGTGCTGCCTGGGTAAAATGGTGTGCAGGGAACCCAGCAACCTCTCTTCTGAGAGATTATGAACCTGGCCTAGCCACAAAACAAGCTCCCATGCCGAGGTGAGGAGTTCTGGGAGCAGAACCTGCAGGATCAAGCCCCAAGGTCCTTTCCCTTCCACACAGTCTGTCTGGGAGAGGCTAAACCAAAGCTGAGTGAGAAGCTGGGATGTTCCAGCTGGAAAAGCCAGCAGCCACACACATCCCACCCAGCAGCAGCTCCCCTGGCATAGGGTGAGGAAAGAGCAGCAGGATCGAGTGCTCAGGTGCAGGAGGAGCTGGCAGAGCTCTCATTCCTCAGCTCCCCACTGGAGCAGGCAGAGCAGGCTGGGAGAGCTGTGCTGCCTTCCCAGGCTGGAGTCTCTCACTCTGCCTTTGTACTCGCCTGACAATACAGGAATAAAAATAACCAGGCTGCATTTGCAGAGAGATAAAAGTGAAGTTTGCCTTTTGTGTCTGTCCGGGCAGTGGGACAGCAGCACCAATGGAGCTGTGTGGACATGACACATGGGAATTTCTGACATATCTTTTCCCACTCTGACCTTGACAGACACAATAAAAAGGGGCTTTGCAGCACGCACAGAGCCACTCAGTCCTAGCACCAAGGTCAGTAGTGCAGAGCATGTCTGTGTGCACGCGTGTCCCCTGTACTAACCCGCTTGGCCCCTGCAGGGTGGCTGATCCCAGAGGACAGGGGCTGACTCTGGTGGCACAGGGGAGGGTGGGACAGAGCTGGACCGTGAGCGTTTTTGCTGAGGACTGTGTGTTTTGCTGAGCCGTGGCTCCGTTTGTGATGGCTGCGGCGTTCCAGAGCTCTGCAGGGTGGCACGGCATTAGATGGATATTAGGAAGCACGATCATAAAAGCGCTTTTCCGAGCAGCTGCCACAGCAGCCTTCTAGAAGGGTCTTCCCAGGGATAATACATGCAGCCTTGCTTTTATCTTGCTGCAGTATCGCTCAGCAGAACAGCCCTGGCTCTTTGCAGAGGGTTTGTGCAGGGCACCAGGACTCCAGCGGGTCTGTAGAGCAGGGATAGGTTTTAGCTGAGTTTATCAAGGAAAGGGGTGTTATTGACAACCTCACCTAAAGTGGGAATGTGGATTTTGACACCGAAGCAATTCCGGCTCACCCAGCTGGGACTTCCAGTGTGGGGATGGCAGCAGCAGAAGGGAGAGTGCTCCGTAGTTGTCTCATGAATATCATTTTTATCAGCTAGCATTGTTGTTGCTGTCTTCTCTCACTCCCTAAAATTAAGAGCTCGTTTGGTGTCCATGTCGCTCTTGGTCCCCAACCCAGCAGTGAGTGCTCTCCCCGTGCACTGACTCCTTGTCCTTCCCTCCTTTCAGCGCTCGGGTGTCTTTCACTCTTCCTTCGCTGCTGCCAAGTCTCCCTCCAGCCGGCCAGGATGTCTCTGCTGGACATGAGCGAGTTTGGGGAGGCTGCTCCGTTCCTCCGGAAAAGCTACACGGAGCAGCTGAAGCTTCAGACAATCCCGTTCGATGGTAAGAGCCCCGGGCTGCTCAGCACAGCCCCGCGTGTGTCCCCTGAGCCAGCCCCTCTGCCACGGCTCTCGTAGGAGTCCTCCCTGTCCCTTTCCCTGTGCTGCTTCTCAAGGCATCACAGGCACTGCAGAATTTCCCCAGCACCCTGGAGGGCAGGAAGATCTCAAAAGTGGGTAAAGCAGGTTTTAGACTTTCCTCTGGTTTGCTGAGGTAGGAGTAGAGGTGATCCTTCATTTCCCTCGACCCTGAGGGGCAGGAGGGCTGAGGGAGATGGGCTGAGGGTCTGGTGTCAGAGCCTTCTCCAGCTCTGTTCCATTTCGGAGGTGTCCTCCCTGACCCAGCCACCCCATTTTTCCATGGCTTGCTATGCTCAGGCTCCAGGGCCCAACTTGCTCCTCTCAAGGAGAATTTGGCTTCCTCACACTGTCCTTTTCCCATGACAGTCTGAGTGCAGGCACACATGAAGCAGCAGAATTCTGTCAGGCTAGAAGTTGACTCCAGCCCAGTAAACAGCTGCCAAACACGAAGAAAGCAAAGAAATCCCAGCTCGTAGGGATTCCTATGTTCCTCCCAAGAACGTACGAAGGAATAATCACTGTCCTTCCACATTATCAAACTGCATTTATGTGGCTTTCAGTTGACAATTTCAAATGGTCTCCTACATTTCAACCTGCATTATGCCTTTCCCTTTCTCCTCTCCTCCCTTCCCTTCCCTTCCCTTCCCTTCCCTTCCCTTCCCTTCCCTTCCCTTTCCCTTTCCCTTTCCCTTTCCCCATTTCTCCTCCAGGAAAGAAGCGAGCTTGGATCCCAGACGAGAAAGAAGCCTATATCGAAGTGGAAATAAAAGAAAGCTCTGGTGGCAAAGTCACTGTGGAAACCAAAGATAAGGAAGTAAGCAAATACCTTTCCTTTTCTAAGGGAGAGCAAGTGTGTGTGGAGGGGGGATACGTGTGACAAGATCACGTCTGAAGCCATGAGCTCTTGCTGATAACCCTGTCCCGCTGCTCAGTCCTGCCCCGGGGGGACACACACGGCAGTGTCAGCACACGTAGGCCAGTTACTTGCCAAGAGTGGCACCAGTTCAGCATCTCCCATCGAGGGGTTGCTGTCGCAGCCAGGGTATCCTGCGGGACACACCGAGAGCACGGTGGGGCTGGCCCAGCACAGCTCCTGGAGGGGGAAGCACCCCCCAGCACAGCCCTTTGTGATGCTGAACCAGTGGCCGGCTCATCCCGAGGGCTGAAACAACAGGTAAGGGGCCAGTTGGTCGATTCCTGCTCGTTGTAGCCCAGATTTGCAGTGGAGTGAGCAGTTGGGAGGACGGGCTATGGCGGGTGGTGAGGCTCCAGCTTTGCAGCAGCGGGAGGGAGGCAAAGCAAGCAAGGACCAGCTGGTATTTGTCAAGATAATACTCAGTGCAATTAGCTGCAAATGAGCTTAATTTCTTGGCTATGGGAGTCTCATGGCTCTGCGACTTCACTGCGGAGCAGAGACTTACACTGGTATGAAACTGGGAAAAAGAGCAAGGACCTCACCAGGCAGCAGATGATAGAGTTTATTATTTCTATTTCCTCTCTAGTCAGAATGGCACTAAGAAAGGTTCGTGCCTGCCAAATGTGAAAAAAATATATGTAATTGTCTTTGAAAAGTGTCAAGGCTTTGAAAATATTCTTGTCTGAATTTCGGAAAGCAAGTAAAGAGACTTGCCCTCTCCAAAGTAAAATTTATCATAGAGGAGTTATAAATTTTAAAAGTTAATTCTGATATTTAGACCTTCGTATTCTGAGAACAGAGCAGTTTCCAAACCTGCTTTTGCTGTTTCCTATTGAAACTGTCTTTTTAATGATTTGTCATGGATTTGCAAAATCAGAAGCTGTATCAGCTTTCCCTGGATCAGCATTTCCAGCAGAAAGTTTCAAGAGACGTAAAGCTCACCCTTATCCTGTGTACCCTCCTGCTTTTAACACTTGGCGCCTTTTAACACCATGCGCTTCATCTTCACCCGTAAAAAAGATAAACCTCTGAAAGATTTCATTTAATCTTTATTAACAAGACCATTTGCTAAATCCAGCTTCTCCCAGCCAGGCCAGATACGTAATGTGATAGTTTCCCCGTGCTTGGTCTCGTGGGATTAAATAAATCCACTTTTAAGTGATGGGGTACAGGCTTCAGCTGTTTGCCCAAATAACCAGGGATCTCTTGGAGCAAAAAGCTGCACTGCCACGGGCTTTTATGCTGGGAAGAAGAACACAGGATGGGGGTGTCAAGCACATTGTGGAGGAACAACTTGGTGTCCCCCAGCTTGGACCTCCTCTGTCAGGCTCAGTCACAGCCCCTCTCCCTGAGGGGGAAACAAGCTGGGCTTGCTTGTCCCAGCTGGGCTTTATGGCCGGGTGCTGGTGGGGCTCCCCTGGGCCTGTCACCCCAAAGTGGTGGGCAGCCCTGTCAGGATGGCAGCAGGCATTGGGACCAGGCTGTCCCCAGCATGGGACTGTCAGGATATCCTTCCACCTGGCAGGTTTTGGGGCAGAGAGTGTTCGGTGGGGACTGGGGTCCCTCTGATGTGTCCCCCCTCCTCTGACAGACGCGGGTGGTGAAGGAGGACGAGGTGCAGCCCATGAACCCCCCCAAGTTTGACATGATCGAGGACATGGCCATGCTGACACACCTCAACGAGGCCTCTGTGCTCTACAACCTGAAGCGCCGCTACTCCCACTGGATGATTTACGTAAGCCCGTGGCACCCGTGGGCTGGGGAGGTGAGGGGGCACTGGGACACCCCCGTCCCTCATCCACCCATTTTCCCCCTGCAGACCTACTCGGGGCTCTTCTGTGTCACCATCAACCCCTACAAGTGGCTGCCCGTGTACACGGCACCCGTGGTGGCAGCCTACAAGGGCAAGCGGCGCTCGGAGGCACCGCCGCACATCTACTCCATCGCCGACAACGCCTACAACGACATGCTGCGCAGTAAGCCCTGCCCTGGGGGACCCCAAACGGAGGACTCCGGGCTCCTGGGACAGGGGTGAGGTGGGCAGCGCTGCCCTAATGCCGGCTCCTTCTCTTCCAGACCGTGAAAACCAGTCCATGCTCATCACGTAAGTGCTCCTCCATCCCCTCGCCCTGCCCAGCCCCGCTGTGAGCAGTCGAGACCCCCCGTGCCGTGCTCCCTGGATGGGCACCCTGTGCCCAGAGGAGCCCCCCCGGCAGTGTCCCCCCCCCATCCCGGCAGCTGTCACCCTTCCCGCCCAGGCTGCCGCCGCCACTGTGCCAGGTGACAAAGCCCCGCGCGGGCCGGGCTCCCCCGCACCCCGACAGCTGCGGGAGCTGCCGTGGGGCGCCCCGAGCACCGGCACCCTCCCGGGAGCGAGGGGAAAGCAGAGATGGAGGCCAAGGCCGGAGAGAGATGGTGGCCGGAGGGGCGGCGGCGGGGGAGGAGGGTGACGTGGGAGGGTGGAGGCCAGGTTGATTTCAAGTGACATATAGATAAGGGCTATATAAAGGACTCCAAAGGACCCTTCGCCGCTGCCAGGAGCCACGGACATTTATAGCCTCGGCCGTGGCCTAATTAGGAAAGGCAGGGGCTGCGGAGAGATGCTTGGCGCGTGTCCGGTGGCGGCTCCGCTGCCCGCTCCCCCCGGCTCTTTGTGATCTGGGATTACAATGGGAGAGCAGCTCACTAACTATAGGGATGAGCTCAGCGGGGCCCGCCAGCCCCCCGCAGCCCACAGCGGGCACGATCCACCCCGGCGCGATGCCGCTGCCATCTCCGAGATGCCCCAACAAAGCCGGGCGTGCTGAAAGCGCCCGAGCGGCCGCGGGCGAGGCCGGGCCCCGCTGATCCCGGACAGCTGCAGCCCCGCGGCCAGGGCTGGCCGGCCTCGCTGGGCGCCTCGTGCCGCGTCTGCAGCGGGCAGCTGAGCCCCCGCGGCACCTCTGGGAGCCGGCAGGGCCCGGGCTGGCAGCCGGGGGAGCACGGAGAGCCTGGAGCTGCGTGTCGCTCCAAAGGCAAGCCCTAAAGACGAGCACGTACCCCGCCGGGCTGGGGGATTGAGAGCTCCAGCCTCTCCATCCCTCTGAGACTTCTCCCGTCCCGGGGCGCGGGGCGCAGCCCGGCAGGGTGGCTGTGATGAGTTGTGCCTGTTCTTTGCCTCATGCCCTTGATCTGTGTATTTCTGTTACTCTAAGCGGAGAATCTGGTGCTGGTAAGACTGTAAACACCAAGCGGGTCATTCAGTACTTTGCCATTGTCGCAGCCTTGGGCGACACACCGGGCAAGAAATTAGTAAGACCTTCTTTTGAAACAAGTTCTTGTTGTTTTCTTCCTTTCTTTCGTTGTTTAAATTTTTTTTTCCTCCTTTCCCTTTCTTCTTCTTACTTTTTCTTCCCCAACTTTTTTGCGTTTGGAAACGTGTTTTGGTCTGACCCACCCAGGGCTTGGCTATTCCCTGACTTTTGAACAAGCAAGGCTTGAAATTATTCTGCTCAAGGGGAAATGGATTTTCTTTTTTTATGTGGCTGCTCAATCCGTGCAGCATGGAAGAGGTGCTTTGGTTGTTCTCCTTCTCTTCTCTTCCTCCTTCAACACCCCAGTGATCTTCTTAAGGAGCATTAAAGGAATGAAGTAAACCTTCCATTTCCCACCTTGCCTCTTTTAAGCCTTGCTTTTCAGCATTTTCTCCTTTTTTTCCCTCCATTTGTTAATTTTGACCCTTTTCCACCTCGTGCTTTTCTTGCTCTTGTTTTGATTCTTGCTTTTCTTTGGTGCTGGTTATTTTTGAGCTGCCCTTGCAATTGCTTATTTCTTCTGGATACCTTGAGGCTCCAGCCTGCTTTTCCCTCGTGGAAGCAAACTGGCTGCTTTAGGTATCAGACAAGCAATACTTCAGCATTATTTTCTTTCCTCTTCTTTGAGTTTGAATTTAACTGTTCTTGCTTTTTGATGCATTTCTTTATTTTCTTGAGCTAATCTATTTAACAACTTTTTGGCCTCTCCTATAAAGTTTAATCCTCACAGTTTTTTTTTTTTCTTGGACTTTTTTTGGCACTAAATGGTCATGCCCTGCTTTTCTGACCATGCTTCTTGTGGTTCTTGCCTGACTTTTCTGGATTTCTAAAGACAATTTTCTCTCCTTTCTCTAGGCAGCTCTTGCCACTAAAACTGGGGTAAGTGTTGTGGACTCTTTAATGCTGAGGACAGAGTTCTGCTGCACCACAGGTCTATGATGGGGTGATGTGTGAGGCCTCTGCCTTTGGTCTGGGAGCAGCACCTGGGCAGTGTTTAGTTCTCCACTTGGCCTTGTATCTCCCCCCCTTCCCATAGCTGGAAACTTTGCTGTTTCGTCTCTCGGTGTCTTTCTGCCTCCAACCTCTCCGTCAAGGGATAATTACTCCTCAGACATTTGTTTCTCTCCAGTGTTTGCCTGGGGGTGGTGTGGGCTCCTCCAAAGGTGAGGTGAAGCCTCCACTCTCTGAAGATCCCCCTCGGCCTCAAAGCCCAGCTGAGGTTGGTGGTGCTGAGGGGAAGGAGAAGAACCTTTTTACCACAGGCAGCCCTGTGCTCCGGCTGCAGACCAGTGCCCTGCAGGTGCCTGGACCTGCCACTCTCTGCAAAGCCCCAGACTGGCTCTGCCCACGCTGCAGGCAGCCGATTTCCTTGTCTGGGGGACATTTCTGAGGTGTTTGCTGAGCTCTGAGGAAACCCAGCAAAGGTTCAGCCCCTGGGGCTCCCAACACCCCAAGGGCTCAGTCACACGTCCTTGGCCCTTGATTTCTCCGAGCCTTTAGCTGGTGCACACCTTCGGCTGGGGGATGTTTATCATCACATGAGTGACCACTTGGACAAACTCAGAGTGAGACAGCTCAAGGGCTGAATCTATGGGTCTTGGGGCTGCCCTCAGTGACTCTCATAGACCAGGAAATTGTAGGTCAGGCTGAATTTAGAGATAGGAGATCAAGGGATGCTCAGGTGACAGTGTGTTGGTAACTGTGGGATTCACAGCTGCTCCCTGTCTCCTCTGCCCTTCACACACCTGGAGCTGCAGGGGTGGGGAGCAGTTGTGGTTCCAGCATTGGAAAGAGAGGGTGGCTCTGTGTGGGCAGAGCCCAGAGCTGGTGTTCCCCCCCTAAGGAAAGCCCTGTGGGTTGTAATGTGTCAGAGCATGGGCAAAAGCTCTCATGAAAAATCCTGCAGGGGCCTGTGCCACCAAACTCTTCCTGGTGTCAAACCCCACCGTCCTTTGTGTGGTTTGGCACCAGTCTCTTGCTCCTCTCCTCAAATTTTTGTCCTGCTTTACCTGCATTAGGCAGAGGCTGTCTCTTTATCTTTGAACAGAGAAACACATGGAAAAACGAGGTTAGGAGAGGATTAATCTTAGTGCTTGCTCAGGAGTGCTCCAGTATTCCCAGCAGATCATGCCAGCTGGGACCTGTAGTGTACTCCCATCACACTGGGACCCTGCAATGCATGTTGTTGGTGTAGGGACCTCTTGTTTCATGATATGCTGTTGATGTGAACTGTCCTAGACTTTGGTTTGGTGGAAGAGGAAATGCCTGATGTCAGAGAGCCCAAAATGATTCAGACTGTTGTGGTGACAACACGGGCTTGCTCTTGGTTTGCATATTGTAGCTCCTAAGAAGGACTTCTGTGTGCAGAGAGAACAGCAGCCTGGGTCTCCAGAGGGACCAGTTTAGGCAAGGAGGAGCCCACAGAGAGCACTGCTGCAAACCCCAGCTCTGCTGATCCCTAAACCGAGCTGCATTGCCTGGGGGGACAAGGAGATGCCCCAGGAGCAGCAGCTCTCGAGAACAGCTAAGGAGTGCAGCACGGAGCCCCTGGCACTGCCCCGTGTTCTTGCTTACAGATCCCCTCTGGCTGTGCGGGACCTCACACATCCTTTGGTTTTGTTTTCCAGGGCACCCTCGAGGATCAAATCATCGAGGCTAACCCAGCCATGGAAGCTTTTGGCAATGCCAAAACCATAAGAAACGACAACTCGTCGCGTTTTGTGAGTGCCTCAGGGGGACAGGGAGCTGGGGGTGTTTGTGTGGGCCTCAGGGAGCTGCGGGTGTTGGTGTGGGCTGGATGCAGGCGGGAGGCACTGCGGGGTTGTGCAGTGTGAGCCGGGGGCACGTGGCACGGAGCTGAAGTGCTTCCCAGTGAGACCGGACTGCCAGGGCCACGTTTGTTCTGGTCACATCAGTGCAGTAAATGGTGGCCAGCACAAATGGCCCTACTGCCACAGCCTGTGGCTGGAGAGACATCCCCAGCAGGACCAGAGCTGAGAGGGATGGTGAGCACAGCCTGGAGTGCTCTGGGACAGACAAGTGTGTCCCTTCCAGGGAGCAGCATCATTTTTGCTAAGCCCAGCCTGGCTCTGCTGTGGCTGCAGAGCTCCTGTGCCTCGGAGGGGAGGGAGGCGCTGCTGGGGGAGACCCTGAGCCCAGCGCAGAGCAGGGGCTGCAGGCGGGCTCAGGGTCACCGTGCCCTGCAGAAGGGCTCAGTGGTAAGAATGGGCCTGAGGACAGGGGTTTATCTGCTGTCAGTGAAATGTCTGCCTGCCTGGTATTTAAACCCTTGGGCGATGCTGTTTGAGCTTCTGCACGTTACAAGCCAGAGAACTTCACCCCTTTACAGAGCCCAGTGACTTGCCTGGCATCAGCAGAAGCTCAAGAAGCAGAACATTAATTCAGTTTCTAGGGGCTGTTCAGAATTGCACCTCTGTAGCCAAGCCCAGCACTTACCTCCTGTGTGTGTTTTCAGGGCAAGTTCATCCGGATCCACTTTGGTCCCTCAGGGAAATTGGCCTCTGCAGACATCGACATCTGTGAGTGGCTGCACTGGGGAGGGAGTTCATGGCACTGTTTGTGCTCTGCTCTGGGAAGGAACAAGCCCTCCTCTGACCCCTCTGCCCTATTTCATTCTAGATCTTCTGGAAAAATCCAGAGTGATTTTCCAGCAACCCAAAGAGCGAAGCTACCACATCTTCTACCAGATCCTCTCTGGGAAGAAACCAGAGCTGCAAGGTAAGGCAGCCAAAGATGCACACAGCCCTTAGAGCAGGACGGCCTGAAAACAGCCCCAGAGAGCTCTGTTGTCACCTGTGGGGTCCAGAGGAACGAGCAAAGCTGGCTCACCATGCAGGTTCTGCCCTTGAATGCTCTGCCAGCTGTGCAGGATCATAGGATTGGTGGATAATTCAGGGTGGAAGGGATTTCAAGAGGTCATCTAGCCCAGCCTCCGTCATGCTCACAGGCTGAGAAGTCAGACTAAAGCCCTTTCTGCCACTGTGTAGGAGCAGAGGTCACTCAGGGTCTTTTTGCAAGGTGGGAGTGCGCTTTGCAAAGCTGCCTTGCAGAGTCCTCGTGGTGTGGTGGGTCCAGCACTGACCTCAGCGTGTGCAGGCTGGAGATTTACTCACTTTGGGATAGAGGGAAGTGTTTTGCAGCCTCCTCTGAGCTCCTTCAGCCTCCCTAGTGAGATGACCTGTTTCAGGTGAGCTTGGAAACAGCTGCACAGCTGTCTCAGGGCCTTGGTGTAGATCCCCAGGACAGCCCCACCTGATGTGAGTTTGTGCTGGGGCAGCTCTGTGCTCTGAGCAGCCTCCCAGTGCCACATCACACTCAGGACGTCTTTCCCCATGCAGAAGGATGGCTGGCACAGCCCCCTGGGGTGGTCATCTCTTGGCTGAGGGCTCCTGAGCTTGGTGCTGAACAGCACCTTATTAGGCAGGTCTGAGAGAGCAGTAATCTTATCTGGAGTCACAAGGGCATGGTGGCCACTTCTAAATCAGTCTGCAGCCAGGCCATGTCCCAAGATAGCAAGCAGGAGGCAAGCACAAAAGAGATGGACCCATGTGTGGACCTGCCCGTGCTGGAAGAGGACGTTCCTCCCCCAGCTGGTGCCCTCTAGTTGAGGCTGGGGAAGCCTTCCTGCTCCATCTGTGTGCAGGGCTGTCCCTCTGCCCAGGGATGTCCCTCTGCCCAGGGATGTCCCTGCCAGGCTGGCCTCACCCTCTGCATGTCATCCCCCCACAGATATGCTGCTGCTGTCCCTCAACCCCTACGATTACCACTTCTGCTCCCAGGGAGTGACAACGGTGGACAACCTGGATGACGGCGAGGAGCTCATGGCCACAGATGTACGTGCACAGCCCGGGGGCCTGGGGTGGGCACAGCCTTCCTCTGGGCAGCCCTG
This sequence comes from Mohoua ochrocephala, assembly GCA_013398855.1. Taxonomy (NCBI): domain Eukaryota; kingdom Metazoa; phylum Chordata; class Aves; order Passeriformes; family Acanthizidae; genus Mohoua; species Mohoua ochrocephala. The sequence continues at coordinate 316,633 of VZTA01018966.1, forward strand.
GGGATGTGTGCTGGCCTTCAGGGTGTCCCTCTTTCAATCAGCTGGGAATTCCCTCTGGTTTATTGGCGGTTGTTGCGAGCCTGCAAGAAGGGGCAGAGTGACTCTGGTCTCCACCAACAGCCTCATCCAGGCAGGGGAGGGAGGGTAATTCTCTGCATCAGGAAGGGCCTGTGGCACATGAGCACTTCCCATAGCGCCCATGAGAAAGAAGATCACGGAGTCATTAAATCTGGAAAAGACCCCTAAGATCACCAAGGCCAACCCCACCTTGTCACCCAGCCCAGAGCACTGAGTGCCACATCCAGTTGTTTCCTGGACACCTCCAGGGATGGGGACTCCACCACCTCCCTGGGCAGCCATTCCAGTGTTTAACCACCCTTTCCAAGAAGAAATTCCTCCTGATGTCCAACCTGAACCTCCCCTGGTGCAGCTTGAGGCCCTTTTCCCTAGCTCTGTCCCTTGTTCTCTGGGAGCAGAGCCTGACCCCACCTGGCTGCACCCTTCTGTCAGGGAGCTGTAGAGATCAATCACGTCTCCTTCTGAGCCCTCAGCTTGGAAAACTTCCTCCTTGTGGATGCTAAGCTGGTCCTTTTGCTTTCCAATAGGTCTTGTGGGAGCTGGAGTCCCATTCAAACCCCATGGACAGGATTCCTTGGTTAGGTGCCCACCAGACAGAGCCCCCTGCCCAGCCCCAGGGCAGGGAGAGTGCCTTAGGAGACGGTGGGAGAAGGAACCAACCCTCACCTCAGCATGGTGAATTTGTTCTATCTCTACTGCTTTGTGTCTCCTCAGCACGCCATGGACATCCTGGGCTTCAGCAACGACGAGAAATACGGCTCCTACAAAATAGTGGGGGCCATCATGCACTTTGGGAACATGAAGTTCAAGCAAAAGCAGCGGGAAGAGCAGGCAGAGGCTGACGGCACTGAAAGTGAGTCGGGCTCTGTGCTCCAGACCTGCCCAGCCTGGCTGGGCACGCTCATTCCTGCAAGGCCGGGCTGGGATAGCTCCCCGTGCCTGGCCTGGGGAGGTCAGTGACCCTGACCCCAAACACCCACGTGGTCTTAGGCCCTGCTGGGGGGGGCACAAAAGGCTTGTCCTTGGGCAGGAATATTTGGGATTGTCTCTCTGCAAGGTGGTCTCATCTGCATCAGACTTATCTCAGCAGCATCACAGGGTGTCCCACCCCGGCTGGGCTTCATCTTGTGCAGTCTCCTCCTGCTCTCCATCTCTTGCACTTCACTGCACAGCATTCCTGGCAGGGCATCCACAGAGGGTGAGCCAGGCCGTGAGCAGGACCTGCTCAGCTCACAGTCTCCTGAAGAGCAGTTAGAGTAGGACACACTCACTTTCTAACACTTTTCCTGGTTTGTTGCTCAGAAAAATCCAGTGCAAGTGACAGATCTAAGAATAGTCGGGCTGCAGAGCAAACCTGAAGGGAGAGGGTGACTCTCCAGCATGTGCAAGGGTGAGAAGGAGGAGCTCTAGCCCTTGCTTGCAAGGTTTCAGTAGGGATCCAGCAGAAATTACTACCTGGATCAGTCTTTGTCATGTTAACATTCCTGAAGGGAAAGTTCTCTTTGCCTCAGGAATGGCAACACAGGCTTTAGCTGCTACCCGGTAATTAGTGGAGGTTTTCGTCTGGCAGTGATTTCCCTACAGAGGTGATTTTCTAGCTACAATCTGCTATTAGGAGTTTATGAAAGACAATCACCTCTCTTCTGGTCAGTTCAAGTTTGCTGCGTGGAAATTCAAACTTCCACTGGAAAACACATAGAGCATCACAGATTGAGAAGACTGAAACCTGGTAAGCTAACACTTGATAAGGTGCATCAGGTATCCAAACAGTGACTTCTCAGGCAGGAGGTTCAGATGTTAAAGCATCATAGACTACCCAAGATGGAAAATCACATTAGACACTAGAGGAGACTCTGGAGCAGCTGGGAAAACTGGTGTGGTTAGCACTGATCATCATAAGAGCTGGTCATTTTTTAGTTTGGTTTCTTTTTCCCTTCCCAGACCCTCCTTGGGGCCTCCTCATGCCTTTGTGCTGCTTTCCAGGTGCTGACAAAGCTGCCTATCTCATGGGAATCAGCTCTGCTGACCTCATCAAGGGGCTGCTCCATCCTCGGGTGAAAGTGGGCAACGAGTACGTGACCAAAGGTCAGAACGTGGAGCAGGTGAGTGTGACAGGACAGCAGGACACGTGTCCCATGCTGGGGGAGCTCAGGCCCACTGTGCTCTGCACGGGTCCACTGGTGCCTCAGTTCACTCTCTTGGGCGTAGGAGGAGACTCCAGAGCAGCAGGAGAAGGTGTCTCCGCAGGTGTTGGCTTTTAGCAGCAGGGAAAGTGGGTGGCAGAACTGGCTGACAGCTTTGCACTTTAACCAAGGTCTGAGATTCAGTGCAGTGTCTTTGAAATGTGGGCTGGATCCCAGCCAGAGGAGCTCCAGGTGCTGTGGATCTGCTTCAGAGATAGTCCCACTCCTGGGAAGGGTTCAGCCCTGAAGAGTAGAAAACTCATGGGAACACTCATCTGAGCTGATCTGAGCTGGAAGACTCAAATGCACCAAAAATGTGTCTTGTCAGATTCCAGCCACACCCCAGTTAGGAACCCAGACCTGGCCTGAACAGTGCAAGCCAGTCCTTGAGCGCAACTCAGGAGGACCTCAGGAGCTGGTGTCTTATCCAAAGCGGGCTGTAGGCTCCTGCCAGGCACGAGGCTTCTGAAAGTACCACTTCAAACTGAATTTATATCCTCAGACCTTGGAGGCAAGATAGGCCAGGTGGGCAGGAACACACTTGTGAGGAATGTAAAACTAATTTTGGAGCTTGTACTGTAACCACGAACTCCTTGGATCTGTCTGTGTGCCAGGAGGAGCTCTCTCTCAGCCTCTGGCTCCTGCAGGAGCAGGGAGAAGCTCACTGTGTGCTCTGGGGTTTGCCTTGGCAGGTGCTCTACGCTGTGGGGGCCCTGGCTAAAGCCACCTACGATCGCATGTTCAAGTGGTTGGTGACCCGCATCAACAAGACCCTGGACACCAAGCTGGCCAGGCAGTTCTTCATCGGGGTGCTGGACATTGCAGGCTTCGAGATCTTTGATGTGAGTTCTGCAGGCCCCTGCAGTGGGTTCAGGGGAGTGTTGTAGGACAGCTCAGTCCCCTGGTATTTGAGAGCTCTCTCTCTTCTAAGAAACTGCTGGCCTTGATGAGGAAATGAGCTCTTGTCTGAATTGATGTATGTGGAGCAAACAGGCAGCTCTCAAGGAATGATTTAGCACTGCTATGGGCACATCTCCAGTGAGTGCTGGCTGCCTGCTCTGGGAGCAACACGGCTGAGCCTGGCAGGGATCACCCCTCACACCCAGACAAAGCACAGGAGTGAATCCCTTCACTTCTGGAGCTCCTCCTTCTGACTCAGATCTGTTTTGTTCTTGCAGTTCAACAGCTTCGAGCAGCTGTGCATCAACTTCACCAATGAGAAACTGCAACAGTTCTTCAACCACCACATGTTTGTCCTAGAGCAGGAGGAGTACAAGAAGGAAGGCATCGAATGGGTCTTCATTGACTTTGGCCTGGACCTGCAGGCCTGCATCGACCTGATCGAGAAGGTAAATTGCGAGGCAGGGCATGGGAATGGTGCTGCTGGGGGATGGCTTCTTGGCAAAGGCTGCAAGTGAGAGGTGCTCTGCCACCTAAATTAAATTATTCCCTCCCCAGTCGGTGGCAAGTGCCCGGCTTTATGTTCCCCACACTCACAGCTCAGAGCCTCCAGCCCACTGAGACCTTTTTCACACGAATTTTGACTATGAAAACGTGGAAATTCTGTTCCTACCCACTGGTGAGCCACAAAACCTGGTGCAGCCTTTTCCTCCAGAGAGCAATCATCTCTTCCCCTTTTTTCCTAGCACTTGCAGCCCCTCAGTGCCTCTTACTTGAGCACTTGCTGATTCAGAGCAGCTTGTAGAAAATATTGCCACCATTGCATGAAGGAAACTCTTTTTTCTTTTTTTGGAAGGAGCAGTCCTGGAGAGGATCCCTCCTTCTCAATGATATGTTGGACCAGGGCAAGCTCCCATGTCTTGCAGGTCTGGCCAGTCCCACATGGGCCTGGGAGGTCAGATACAGCCTGGAATATGCCAGTGACAGCTCGGCCCTGTGGCCAATGTCTTGCACCCGGGTTAGGATGGGATCTCCCAGGTCCAGCCCGTGCTCAGTGGCACAGATCCCTGTTTCGGGATGGGACGTGGCAACGCTGAGCTCAGTGCTCTTCATCCCCCCTCTCCCTGCAGCCCATGGGAATCCTGTCCATCCTGGAAGAGGAGTGCATGTTCCCCAAAGCCTCTGACATGACCTTCAAGTCCAAGCTCTACGACAACCACATCGGGAAGTCGCCCAACTTCCAGAAGCCGCGGCCGGATAAGAAGCGGAAGTACGAGGCCCACTTTGAGGTGGTGCACTACGCTGGTGTGGTACGTCCCTGGCAGCTCCTCCCAGCATCCACACCTTCCCCTGGCGGGGATGGGGCTGTCCTGACCTTTTCTCCCCGGGCACAGGTGCCGTACAACATCGTGGGGTGGCTGGACAAGAACAAAGACCCCCTGAACGAGACAGTGGTGTCCGTCTTCCAGAAATCCCAGAACAAGCTCCTAGCCTCCCTCTATGAGAACTATGTGGGCTCTGCTTCAGGTGAGGAGCACCCTCACCCCGTTTTTTACCTCAGTCTCTCCCCTCCTCTCCTCCGTGCCCAGCTGTTGGTGCAGCATCCCTGTCCCTGGCAGCCCAGGCAAAGGGAAAATCCACATTGATTCCTAAAATCCTCCCTGGCCTGGGTAGGTGGCCGCTGGTCTGAGGGCTTGTGTGGGGCTGGAGGGCTGTTTGTGGTGGCCCTGTGACTTTGGGGGTGTGAAGGGGTGTCTTGCTACCAGGAGCTGAGGAGCAGCACCCGGAGCTGGGTGCCGTGGGAGATGTTTCTGGTGGTCGGTGCCTGTGTTCTGCAGCAGGGCACAACCACCTCTGCTTTAGAGACAGCAAGGGCTGTGGGAATTTTAGGGGTGTTTGGGGGTGCCCCTGAGTCCCTCAAGCCAGGCAGATGTTTTGCTGATGTCAATAATCCATATTTCAACCCGACAGAGGAGCCTCACAAGCCGGGGACCAAGGAGAAACGTAAAAAGGCAGCTTCTTTTCAAACAGTGTCGCAGCTGCACAAGGTAAGAGCCAGCCCCTCATCCAGGGCCACGGGGGAAACGTGCTCTGGGGGTCCCACTGGCAGTCTCACTTCCCTGCCAAAACTCTTGGCTTCTTGCACCTCCTGAGGCCTGAGGGACCACCAGAGCTCCTGCAGGACCGCTGCTAGGCCAAAGCCCCCAGCTCCCTCTCATCCCTGGAGAAGGGTCCCGTGCCTGGCAGAGTCCCAGCCCTGTCCCCGTGCTCCTAGGGCAGGGAGAGCTCCCTTGGAGCTGGGCTCGTGCTGCTCCTGCCCACGTGACGCTTGCGACAGCCCCTCCGCCTTTGAGAGAGCGGCAGTTAAGACTTGTAGTGATGTTTAGATAATTAATTACATGAACATCACTTTAAGTCTGTGCTACTTCTCTCCTCATTCCCATCAGCGGGAAGGACAACCTTTGGGCAGAAGAAAATGGAGGAGGATCTTGCAGGTCTCTGAGCAGGCAGCTCCCTGTCCTGGGGGGTGACATGACCCATTTTACAGCTCAGGATGTCACACAGCTCCATCCCATGCTCACCACAGGAGTTACTTGTCCCACCCAGAGCTCAAACATCTGGAAAGCAGCACAGAGGGATGTGTCCTGCCATGACAGCCTTGTGGTGACAGCCTTGTGGTGACAGGGCTATGGTCACAGCCCTGAGGCCGCCAGACCTCCGGGAGTGTTTGGGCAACACTCTCAGGCATTGTTGGGGTGTCTGTGCAGGGCCAGGAGCTGGACCTGGATGATCCTTGTGGGTCCCTTCCAACTCAGAACATTCTGTGATTCTGTGCCAGGGTGCTTGAAGAGGGCAGCTCTGTGGCAGAGCCCCTGCTCAGGGAAAAGTGTGACTTTCTTCTTCCTGGACAAGTCACAGGCCTTGGGGAAAGGTGTCTGCGGTGAGGAGCTGCCCCATGGTGATGTGGAGCTGAGGGAAGGTGATCCCTTCCCTGAGCTGGTCTTGGACAGGCTGAGCCTGTACAAGCAGGGAGAGGCAACTGGAAAGATCAAGGAGGCAGATGCCTTTCCTACAAGCAAAGGCAGGGCTGTGCCTTGGAGAGAACAGGAGGTGCAGTCTGGATCAGCAGGGCCCTCTGCCACGGCCAGAGGGGGTGCAGCACCGTGGAGGTGCAGGGCAGTCCTGCACAACCTGGCATTCTCTGCCTGCAGCCAGTGTGGGCACCAGCACTGGAACTGCTGAGTGCTGAGCACAGAGCTCTGTGCTGGGAATGTGCTCAGTCCTGGGTCCTTGGCTCTACCCCGCGGCAAAACTTTGCCTACGAATACTTGGGGAGCATCTGGCACAGCAAACCTCTCTGGCACAGCAAAACCTGCAGGTGCCAGTTGGCCTCTGTGCCAGCCCAGTCCCCTCTGCCATGGCTCCCACCCTGGCACTGACCCTGCCCCAGGGGATGTCCATTGGCAGCACAGCAGGAGGAAATTCCCCCTTTCTCACGCCATGAGGGGCTCTCAGGGTCTGCTCCCTCCCTGCCTGTGGGAGGAAGGGGCTGGAGAGAAGGAGAAGTGTCGTAGGGAAGCAGAGCTGTCCCCTCAGCCCCTGTGTCTGCCCTGCAGGAGAATCTCAACAAGCTGATGACCAACCTGCGCTCCACCCAGCCCCACTTCGTCCGCTGCATCATCCCCAACGAGACAAAGACCCCAGGTATGGGAGAGCTGAGGCAGCAGCCTGGCACTGCCCCTGGGGGCAGCCACGTGTGGGAGCTGGCAGGGATTCTTGCACCCACCCTCTCCCCAAGCCTTTTCACTGAGCCCTGACCCCATCTCAGTGTTGAAACTCCCGTGACCCAGATCAGTCTCCTCTGCTGGGGAGAATGAGCTTTGCCAGGCTCCCATTTTGGCTGTGCAGCCTGGCACTTGTGTAACAGCAGGCATGGATGAGCCTTTCAGGCTGAGTTCCACCATCCAAGGCTGAGGCTGCAGCACGGCTGCTCAGCACAGAGCTGCAGGACAGGCTGACACCCGTGTTCAAACCACGGGATGTTCCCGGGGTTCAGCCCAGGCTGCAGCTCCATTTCCTCTGTCTTCTCGGGCTGAGCATCTGCTCCATGTCCGTCCTCCCCCCCAGGAGCCATGGATTCCTTCCTGGTGCTGCACCAGCTGCGGTGTAACGGTGTCCTGGAAGGGATCCGCATCTGCCGCAAGGGATTCCCCAACAGGATCCTCTACGCGGACTTCAAGCAGCGGTAACTCCTTTTTCCTTTTCAGCAACCCACACGTGGTTTGAGGGCAGATAGACTTGTCCTGGCTCCACCCTGCTCCCCCTCATACCCCCAGTGCCTGTCCAGTTTGGGATAGCTCTGCTGCTGGCTCTGGGGTGCCAGACATGGAGAGTTTGGGATGAGATCTGGATGTCTGAGCTGTTGAAGGCAGGGCTGGTGCAGGGGGATGGTGGCGAGGCTCAAGCCCTGGGATCCTGGCTCAGATTTCTGCCCTTGGGATGGATCCTTAGGGTCCTCCAGCCGGTCCCACCCGTGCTGCTTACCCCAGGCCTAGTGAGGCCCATGGCTTACTTGCACTGTCTCCCTGATGTTCAGGGACTAAATCTGCCAGGGTTCCCTGGTGCCTGCAGTCCTGTGCCCTGGAGCAACTGGTTCACACACAGCTCCAGCCTGTGGTGCAGCCACATGGCTCCATTGGGAACTGGCATGCCCGGGGTTCTGGGATGGTGGTGGTGCTGCAGTCCTCCTGCATGGCTCCCCTCTGCTTTGTCCCCACAGCTACCGGATCCTCAACCCAGCAGCCATTCCAGAAGATAAGTTTGTGGACAGCAGGAAGGCCACAGAGAAGCTGCTAATCTCCCTGGACCTGGACCGTGCACAGTACAAGTTTGGTCACACCAAGGTGAGAGCGGGCAGCTGGTCCTTGGGAGGGAGGGATTGTCCCTCCTGTTGCTCTCCATGCCTGTCTCTGCCTGGCCACAGCCCTGCTGTAGCCCTGCACTCTGCAGGGTGTGTGGCCCCTGAAGGGACTCAGGAGGGCAGAGGAAGATGCAGGCTGGGAAGAGAAAGAACAGCTCTGAGCAGGTCACTGCTGCCTGACCTCGTCCCACCCACCACAGTCCCTGCTGGGGAGCATGATGTGCTCAGGGCATATCTGGTTCTGCGTGCCTGTGCCATGTGAGGGTGCACCTCCAGCTCTCTCTGGCAGGCTGTGTTACCCCTGAGCCCTCCGTCCTTCTGCTGGTGACTCCACGCTCTTGCCCACAGGTGTTTTTCAAGGCTGGTTTGCTGGGCTTGCTGGAGGAGATGCGAGACGAGCGTCTGGCCAAGGTCCTGACAATGCTCCAGGCCAGGATCCGCGGGTACCTCATGCGTCTGGAGTATCAGAAGATCATCAGCAGGAGGTAGAGCTGTGGGGGCAAAAGGCAGAATTGTGTGTCTCCTTGTCTCTTCTGCACGTGTCAGTGGGTTTAATCTGTGGGACTTGCTGGTGTCTGGCAGGGGTCGGTCCTGAGGGATGGAAGAGGTCTGGCATGGCCCTGGTAGGGAGGTTCTGGGTGTGGGGAGCCTCTGGTTTCCACTGGAAGATTCAGAGGGAGGCAGAGTGAGGAAAGCTGAAATCCAGGCCACCCCACCCATCCCAGCAGGGTCGGTACAGTGTGCAGACAATGTGCCATTCACTCACCATTCTGCCATTTGTCCAGCTGGTGGAGAATGGAGCCATGCCCAGGCCTGCAGAAGCCAGGATGGGACATGGGGACATGGGGAATGTACCCCCCTGATGATGCTGTGCTTGCATTCCCCCAGGGAAGCTCTCTATACCATCCAGTGGAACATCCGGGCCTTCAACGCCGTCAAGAACTGGTCCTGGATGAAGCTGTTCTTCAAGATCAAGCCTTTACTCAAGTCTGCTCAGACTGAGAAGGAAATGTCCAACCTGAAGGAGGAATTCCAGAAGCTGAAGGAGGCTCTGGAGAAGTCTGAGGCTAAGAGGAAGGAGCTGGAAGAGAAGCAGGTCTCCATGATCCAGGAGAAGAATGACCTGGCTCTCCAGCTGCAGGCAGTGAGTGCTTCACTCTCTCTCTGGAAGGGTAAAAACAGTGCAGGGCCCATGGGTAGAGAAGGAGCAGAATGTCTTAGAGCCCTCCTTCAGCCTCTTGCAGTTCTGAGGCTCCCTCATTGCCACAATCTGTCTGAAACACAACCTAAGGCTGTGCAGACCTGCAGTACCACCACATCCTGGGGCTGCCACAGGGATTTGTGAACCCCTGGCTCTGGGAAGGGTGTTCTCCTCACAAGGGGGTGGGAGGGCATGGCAACGTTTGCTTGCCAGATTTTGTGCTGTTTTTTGTGCCGGTGTGTCCTTCCTCTGGAAAGATTGAGCTGCTCCTTGGCCCCGGTCGGTGTGAGTGGTTGTCCTGCGAACCTTGATTACAGGCAGTGACTGGAGCTGTGGTTTCTGTACACCTGAGCAGCTCGGGTTTGCTCTGCCTCTTCCACAAGGAGAAGGCCAGGACAGCAGGGCTGCGAGCAGAGTCCTGGGGCAGAGGGTGAGCCCTGGCTCTCTCGTGCCTCTCCCAGGAGCAAGACAACCTGGCAGATGCAGCAGAACGCTGCGACCTGCTCATCAAGTCGAAGATCCAGCTGGAGGCCAAGGTGAAGGAGCTGATGGAGCGTGTGGAGGATGAGGAGGAGATGAACTCGGAGCTCACAGCCAAGAAACGCAAGCTGGAGGATGAGTGTGCAGAGCTCAAGAAGGACATTGATGACCTGGAGATCACGCTGGCCAAGGTGGAGAAGGAGAAACACGCCACGGAGAACAAGGTAACCGACCTCCCTGCAGCGTCCAACCTCGCTGCCCTGGGGCCTCAGTGCTTGTGGGGCACCAGAGAAACATCTAGGATAAGGCTGCAGGTGTGGGGGAGCTGGGGCAGGGCAGAGGGAAAAGGGGAGTGGGAGAGGGCAAACCCCTCTGTGTCCTGCCTCGTTGCCCAGAAGGGTATGGGCAAATGGTTCTGTGCTGTGGCAAGTGATTTGGAGCATGGAAAACCCACCTGGTGGGACCAGCCTGGCCAAGGGGAGAGGGGCTGGATGCTGGTGGGGTGCTGAGCTGCTGTTGCCCATGGATGGACTCCTGCCTTTCAAGGTCAGGCTGCTGGAGTAGCTTTGCACCCCCTCCCTCTGAGAAGATGCTCTTTATTTTTGTCCTCGCTGATCCAGGTTAAAAACCTGATTGAGGAGATGGCTGCTCTGGATGAGACCATTGCCAAGCTGACGAAGGAGAAGAAAGCCCTGCAAGAGGCCCATCAGCAGGCCCTGGATGACCTGCAGGCTGAGGAAGACAAGGTCAACACACTGGCCAAAGCCAAGGTCAAACTGGAGCAGCAAGTGGATGATGTGAGTCATAGGCCAGTGAGAGTAAAGCAAGAGAGGTTTGAATCATATCTCCAGGAGAGCCCAAAGGCTGTCCCTGAGTGGGATCTGGAGTGTGGGATTGTTACCAGATCCCTGTTTCATATGGGCAGTTGATGAATAATCTTTGACAAACTACCCCTGAAACAAGGGGTGGTCTAGAGCCCCTCACGGAGAGCAGTCCTGGGCTGAGGGAATGGCACTGGAGACCAGCTGGGAAACACCTCTGGCTCCCAGGGCTGGGTGAAGTTCCCACAGCAGTGGACATGGGTAAGGGTGGGGCTGCAGGGGCTCCTTTCCCTCCCTACCACACCTCCCTTCATTCTCCAGCTGGAAAGCTCCCTCGAACAAGAAAAGAAGGTGCGCATGGACCTGGAGAGAGCGAAGAGGAAGCTTGAAGGAGACCTGAAGCTGTCACAAGAGTCTGTAATGGATCTGGAGAATGACAAACAGCAGCTGGATGAGAAGCTCAAGAAGTGAGTGTGTGACACCTGCCTGGGCTCTGGGCTTGCTTTGCTCCTTTAAATTCAGTGGCCTCTGCAGGGGCTGCTGGGCTGTGGCTCTGGGCACTGCTCTGTGACCAGTCCAGGCACGAGGAGGGCTTGGTTTTCCTGGGCACTTTGCAGAGAGGCTGAGGAGCTTGTGGCAGACTCACAGACCTTCCTTTGTACGTGGGGCTGCAGAGGAGGGACCTGCCTGGTCCCTGTGCCTGGCAGGACCCAACACATTGCTGGGGCCTCAGCTGCAAGTACAGGCTTCAGTCATGTCCCATTCTTACTGGGGAACTGGAGAACACCTTGGGAGTTCAGAGGGAAGCCCTCAGAGCCAGTTGTCTGCCAGTCTGGCTGCTCCAGCCCTCCCTGTGAGCTTTCCATGAGAGTCTTCTTACCCCTGCAGTCCTTTCTTGTGTGGGTTTGATTGTCCTCTGGCCTGGATGTAACAGTGCAGGGAAATTTAGGAGCCAGAAGGACCTGTCAGAACAGTGTCTGACCAGAGGGCTCTGCCTTCTGTCTGTGCAGGAAAGACTTTGAGATGAGTCAGCTGAACTCAAGGATTGAAGATGGGCAAGTGATGGAGGCCCAGCTGCAGAAGAAGATCAAGGAGGTCCAGGTATGGTGGGAAGAACTGTTCTTACAGCCTGGGAGTCCGAAATTTCCATCAGATGTGCTGGGGAATCCTCATGGGCCGGTCCCTCTCTGAGCACAGGGGCATCTCCTCAGAAAAAGCTGGCACGGGTAGCAGGAGCCAAGCCCTCTGCCAAAACACGGTGGGTGGAAAATGAAAGAATGAGCTATTGAGGTGAACACTATCACCAGCCTGAGGAACAGCTTCCAGGACGTAGTTCTCTGTCCAAAATAAAACCTTTAATCCAGTGCCCAAACTCTGAAACCCCAAATCTAGGACGCTGGGCTTCTTCCTATCAGAGACAGGTCCCCACAATCATGGAAGCTCCCATGAAATGAAGCTCGTGCCAGCTGGATCGTGGCAGGGCACAGAGGAGAGCAGGAGCTCCAAACATGCCACCAAGGAGCTCCTGCCTCCCAAAACAGCCCTAGGCTGGTGGCTTCTTGCTTCCCATCAGCAGCAGAGGCTGTGGAGGGCAGAGATGCTGGAGCTTCACCCAGAGCTCGGAGCATCTGCCCTTTGCCGTGTGTCCAGGCACGCGTGGAGGAGCTGGAGGAGGAGCTGGAAGCCGAGCGAGCCGCCAGGGCCAAGGTGGAGAAGCAGCGGGCGGAGGTGTCGCGGGAGCTGGAGGAGCTGAGCGAGCGGCTGGAGGAGGCCGGCGGTGCCACCTCGGCGCAGCTGGAGCTCAACAAGAAGCGGGAGGCGGAATTCCAGAAGCTGCGGCGCGACCTGGAGGAGGCCACGCTGCAGCACGAGGCCATGGCGGCCGCCCTGCGCAAGAAGCACGCGGACAGCGTGGCCGAGCTGGGCGAGCAGATCGACAGCCTGCAGCGCGTCAAGCAGAAGCTGGAGAAGGAGAAGAGCGAGATGAAGATGGAGATCGACGACCTGTCCTCCAACGTCGAGTACGTCACCAAGGGCAAGGTGAGCGCTGGTTCTCCACGGGGCTGGTCGGTCTCTCCTGTGGACATCGGTGGAGCTGGGTGCAGCGTGACCAGCGCAGCCACGTCCATGGGATGGTGTCTCAAATAGCTCTTTGCCGTGGCCGAGTCCCTGTTTGACCCACAGCTTGTTCCTGTGTCACTACAGGATGCTTTACGTGTCCCAGTCAAGTCTAGAGGCTCTGGGAAGGCATTTCCTGGGAGGCTGACTGCAGAGAGGCACTGCTAACCTAGCAGCAAGCTCTGGCAGGCTCCTGCTCTCTGCCTTGGGTGCCCATAGGATCCACTGAGCAGGGCAGGGAGTCCCAGGGTGGGAGAGCTCTGTGGCCAGAGCTGGGCTCACCCAGGCTGTGCTTGGTGCCCGCAGGCCAACGCTGAGAAGCTGTGCCGCACCTACGAGGACCAGCTGAGCGAGGCCAAGGCCAAAGTGGACGAGCTGCAGCGACAGCTGACGGACGTGAATGCCCAGCGGGGCCGGCTGCAGACTGAGAACGGTGCGTGGGGCACGAGCCAGGGGCACACGGCTGCCTCGGGAACGCTCTGACTCTGGGGTGTCTGGCTGGGGGAGTGGGGTTCAGTTGGGCAGTCTGTCCTCCTCCTCCCATGGAGGGAAGAGCTGGTTGTGCCTCGGGAGGGATTCCTTTGCCTTTAACTGGTTGCACCTCTGCCCATGGCCCAGCTTGCCCTGGTGGGGATACAGCTGGGACAGCTGGAGGCCACAGGCTCGGGGGAGTGTGGGCTAGTGCAGATGGCAGCCCTACAGCCCCAAAGGAGCTGGTTTGGCTCTGTTTGAACCCAGGGGAGCTTAGTCGGCTGCTGGAGGAGAAGGAGTCCTTCATCAACCAGCTGAGCCGCGGCAAGGTCTCGTTCACACAGAGCATTGAGGAGCACAAGAGGCAGCTGGAGGAAGAGACCAAGGTGAGGTTTCAGGCCATGGCTGGTCTCTGAGTGTCACTGTGGCAGTGGCCCAGACTCTGGGACTGGGGAGGTGGGCCACACCCTGCACACGTGGCAGCTCTTCACCCGGAGAGAACAGAAGCTCCTTGCTGCTGCTCCCAGTGCTGGTGCCATGGCCTGTGTCCTGGAGCCTGGGGTCAGCTGCTGCTCTCCCCTCCTCAGAGCAAGAACGCCCTGGCCCATGCCCTGCAAGCCTCCCGGCACGACTGTGACCTGCTGCGGGAGCAGTACGAGGAGGAGGTGGAGGCCAAGAGTGAGCTCCAGAGGAACTTGTCCAAAGCCAATGCTGAGGTGGCCCAGTGGAGAACCAAGTACGAGACTGATGCCATCCAGAGGACTGAGGAGCTGGAGGAAGCCAAGTAAGTCCCAGGGCACGAGTCAGTTCCTTGTAGGTGGCAACTTTTTGTTCAGCGGTGAGGTTCTCCCAGACCCGGGGTGACACAACACACTCCTGCCTGCATTTGAGGCTGTGGGGCGGGATGGCACCGGGGCAGGGAGTGCTCACCCCGGGGCCATCGGCAGGAAGAAGTTGGCCACCCGGCTGCAGGAGGCAGAGGAGGCCGTGGAGGCTGCCCACGCCAAGTGCTCCTCGCTGGAGAAGACCAAGCACCGGCTGCAGACCGAGATCGAGGACCTCTCGGTGGACCTGGAACGCGCCAACTCGGCCTGCGCTGCCCTGGACAAGAAGCAGCGCAACTTCGACAGGATCCTGGCTGAGTGGAAGCAGAAGTACGAGGAGACCCAGGTGGAGCTGGAGGTGTCGCAGAAGGAGTCGCGCAGCTTGAGCACGGAGCTCTTCAAGCTGAAGAATGCCTATGAGGAGTCCCTGGACAACCTGGAGACCCTCAAGAGGGAGAACAAGAACCTGCAGGGTAGGACTGGGCTCAAGCGCTCCCCTTGGGCTCTGCCCAATCTCCTGCTCCCACCCTGTCCTCAGACATGAGGGATTGGGTCCCTTGTTGGCCAGGAGTGGGCCTTGCTGCTCAGCCCATCCCCAGCGTGTGTCTTGCCCTCATGCTGGGGACACTCTGGGAGGATGGGCAGAGCCACTTGGTGCCCAAATGGAGCACGATTTGGTGCTGAGTGCCATGGCTGCCTTGGGGGTGTTGCCCTTGGACAAACAGGTCCTTAATGCCTCTTCTGTGCTCTCTCCCAGACTGCAGAAATGTCCCCCAGCACAGCCCTGGCTGCTCTCCAAGGGGCTGGGGGACATCAGCTGAGCCTGGGCAGGGGGATGGGGACGTCACTTGCGCAGGGCTGGCTCCACAAACTCCTTCCTGACGAAACTCCTTCTGTCCCTGGCAGAGGAAATTGCTGATCTGACTGACCAGATCAGTCTGGGCGGCAAAACCATCCATGAGCTGGAGAAGGTGAAGAAAGTGCTGGAGAGCGAGAAGAGCGACATCCAGGCAGCTCTGGAGGAGGCTGAGGTGAGTCTGCTGCCCCCAGGAGCTCCTGGCTCGCTCTGCAGCTCTGGCTGGCTGCTGCTGGGCAGTGACAGTCCTGAGCCAGGCTGTGACCCCTGGGACTCCCATTCATGGGGGTCCTGCAACCACTGCAGGCACCGGAGTGGTTCCACCTGCCCTGCTCCCCATAACAGTGGGCTGGGGGTCAAGGCCAGGCTGGGGTGGATGGCTGGGGAGAGCCCCCTTGCCAGGAACCACCTTCCCATGGCTGAGCTGTCTGTAGGGAGCTCTGGAGCACGAGGAGAGCAAGACCCTGCGCATCCAGCTGGAGCTGAACCAGATCAAGGCTGAGATGGAGAGGAAGCTGGCGGAGAAGGACGAGGAGTTTGAGAACCTGAGGTGTGTGGGGTGAGGGGACAGGCTGGGGGGGCAGAGTGGCACCGTGGCCCTGGCAGGGCCGCCCCAGGCCGGGCGTCCCCAGGGGCCGTGGCCGACGCATGGCCTCTCCTGCAGGCGCAACCACCAGCGCGCCATGGACTCCATGCAGGCCTCGCTGGACGCGGAGGCCCGGGCCAAGAACGAGGCCGTGCGGCTGAGGAAGAAGATGGAGGGGGACCTGAACGAGATGGAGATCCAGCTGAACCACGCCAACCGCCAGGCCGCTGAGTTCCAGAAGCTGGGCCGCCAGCTGCAGGCCCAGATCAAGGTTGGGACAGACTCGGTGCTGTCCCCGCTGCCAGCCCGGCTCTGTGCTGTCCCCACTGAGCCCACGCTGCCCCACAGGACCTGCAGATCGAGCTGGATGACACCCAGCGCCAGAACGATGACCTGAAGGAGCAGGCGGGTGCCCTGGAGCGCCGCAACAACCTGCTGCTGGCAGAGGTGGAGGAGCTGCGGGCAGCGCTGGAGCAGGCGGAGAGGAGCAGGAAGCTGGCAGAGCAGGAGCTGCTGGAGACTACCGAGAGGGTCACCCTGCTCCACTCCCAGGTGAGGCACTGCAAATCCCGTGTCTGCACTGGCGGGAGAGTCAGGAGTCTGGCCAGCAGTGGTGAATGAGCAGCCCCGGTCACAGTGAACCTGCTCTGTGTGCAGAACACGGGTCTGATCAACCAAAAGAAGAAGCTGGAGGCAGACATCTCCCAGCTGAGCAACGAGGTGGAGGATGCGGTGCAGGAGTGTCGCAATGCTGAGGAGAAGGCAAAGAAGGCCATCACGGATGTAAGAGAGCGGTGGGGACTGTGCTGCGGGGTCGGGGAGAGTCTCACAACTTCTCCCCCGAAGCCCTGCTCTGGCCTGGCCTTGTGGTGATGTTCCCCTGCTCTCGGCCTCGCAGGCTGCCATGATGGCAGAGGAGCTGAAGAAGGAGCAGGACACCAGCGCACACCTGGAGCGCATGAAGAAGAACATGGAGCAGACCATCAAGGACCTGCAGATGCGCCTGGACGAGGCAGAGCAGATTGCTCTCAAGGGGGGCAAGAAGCAGATCCAGAAGCTGGAGGCCAGGGTGAGAAAGCAGGGGCAGATCCCTGGCTGTATCCTCCAGGAGCTGACTCCTGGGGCTGCCTCGGTCCCTGTGCCCCATCCCTCTGGGGCCAGGTGGTGCCTCTGGGGGACCAGGGGACCAGTCCCCAAGGACCTGCCA
The DNA here is from genome assembly GCA_013398855.1 of Mohoua ochrocephala. Lineage (NCBI taxonomy): Eukaryota > Metazoa > Chordata > Aves > Passeriformes > Acanthizidae > Mohoua > Mohoua ochrocephala. Next base: position 333,279 of record VZTA01018966.1, read on the forward strand.
GCCTGGGCCCAGCTCAGGATGGTTTTAGCCTCTGCTGTGGCTGGGCCTCAGCTGGGCTGGTGCTGGTGCTTGGGAGCCAAGCGCCGAGCTGGCCTGTGCCCCCTGCAGGTGCGGGAGCTGGAGGGAGAGCTGGATGCAGAGCAGAAGAAGATGGCAGAGGCCCAGAAGGGCATTCGCAAGTACGAGCGCAGGATCAAGGAGCTGAGCTACCAGGTACAGCAGCTCTGGCCACAGCTCCGGCCCCGGGCCAGCAGCACCTGGCACAACTCTCACTGCTTGGCCTCTTGTGGTACCCAACAACCCACCCCAGCCCAGCCTGGGCTTGTTCTGGGCTCTGTGTGGGGAATGACAACAGCTGCACACGCTTCTCCCTGTCACAACATCCCCCCCTGCTCTGGGTCCTTCTGCCTGTTTCCCAGCACCTCCTGAGCTGGGTGATGGAACAAGGGGGGAACCAAGGGACCGGTGCTGTGCTATGGGGCTGGGGGCTCGGTTGGTGCTGTCTGTCCTGGCACCACTGGGCCTCTCCAATAAGGGTGGGGGGCAGGTGAGGGGCTGCTGGGGTCTGACTAAAGGAGCTGTGGCACTTGCAGGCTGAGGAAGATCGGAAGAACCTGGCTCGGATGCAGGACCTGATTGACAAACTGCAGAGCAAGGTCAAGAGCTACAAGCGCCAGTTTGAGGAGGCAGTAAGTGCCCATCAGTGCCCTGGGACAGGGGACAGGGCTGTCCCTCCCTGGGACTGCCTGCCGTGGCTGCCAGGGGCCGTGAGAGCACTGCGGGGAGCTCGGAGCCCGCTGTGCCCCGTGCACTCCCCTCTCCTCTCTCCCTGCCCAGGAGCAGCAGGCCAACTCCAACCTGGTGAAGTACCGCAAGGTGCAGCACGAGCTGGACGACGCCGAGGAACGCGCCGACATCGCCGAGACCCAGGTCAACAAACTGCGCGCACGCACCAGGGACGTCGTCATCTCCAAGGTGGGCACGCCTGGATGGGAGCAGGGGGAGGTGGGCAGGGGCTGCTGCCAGCCCTGGAGCCGGGGGAACGGCCACACAGCCACGGTCACGTCCTCCTGTGGCACTGCTGCCTCGCCTCCCAGTGATGCTGGGAGCTGAAGGGTGGCAGAGTGCTCCCTGCCTCCGGAGCGCAGCTCTCACCAAAGCCCTTTGGGGATTTCTTCCAGCATTAGGAGCCTGGCTGCCCGCCCTGCCCTGTCCTGTCCCGTCCCAGCTGCTGCTGTAGGTTGGAGGCAAGTGGCTGCAACAGTCCCTGCCAGCTTTGCACTGCATGAATAAACGTAGATCTGCCAGGACTGGCTCTATTGTGTCTGTCACAGGGTACCCGGGGCTTTGGCCTCTGCTCCTGGGCTCTTGGGGAACATTTTTCACAGGGAGTCACAGGCAGGAGAGAAGCCCAGTCCTCCCTCTCCCATCTGTATGGCTCTGGCATGGGATGGGTTCTGGGAAAAGAGCCCTTTCCTCATCCCTCGTCCCCAAAACACATCTCAGCTGCAGGGGAGCAGAGCAGAGGCATGAGGCAGGACAGACCCCAGCCACGACTCCTGAGAACAATAAACCCCACACTACAGCCCTGCAGGGGGTTATAGCTTTGGCAAAGGCACTGCAAAGAAAGACATCTCCACTCATTTCTTTAAAATAGATTTCTTTAATAGTTTCCATTTAATGTTTATTTGCAGTTAGCAAGTTGGCATTAATCAGGGCAGCACGAACCTCAGCAATCCACGGGGACAGTGCAGACTTCCAGAGGTATTTGTTAGTGCCAGGGGTCCCACCTCCCTCCCGTGCCAGCACAGAGCCCGCTGCCACCTCCACGGGCCTGGTCCTTCTCACCATGAGGTTCTTGAGGCATCGGGCATGGACAGACATCCCAAAGGAATGTGGCCCAGTTGGGATGGGCACTGGGGCAGAGCCTTTTCCCTGGAGCCCAGCACGCTCCACCCCTGGAGGAGCTGCCGGGGGGTTGTTCCCTGTGCCCTTCTCTGCTGCATTCAGTCCAAAAGCAAAGCCCAGCCTGTGCTCCCAGGCCTGGGAGGACCCCCAGGGATGGCGTGAGCTCAGCTCAGCTTTCCCCAGGCCCATGGGCAAGGCCAGAGGCAGCTGGGCCCCAAAGTGTCTTTAAAACACAGAGAGGGGAGTGAGACTGCAGGGTTATAGCAGCAATCAGTGGATGCACCCATTAACTACACTATGGAAAAGGCATCCCTTAACTTAAAAGCCTTTTAATTTGAAGCATTTATTTTAAGTGTACATCTATTACAGTTAAGAAGAAGCAAAGATACACCAAAAACACAAATACCCAAGAACAAAAAAGAAGTACAGATGATAAAGAAATGAGCTGAGGGGAGGGAGGGGACCTGGTGAGGAACAGAGGTGAAGCTGCCATGGCAAGAAGCTCCTCAGGGCACCCTCACCAGAGCGGGATGCAGCTCCCAGGGAGGGACACCGGGATCCCCAGGAGCTCCTGCAAGGCTCCAGCTTTATGCACAAGCTCAGCAGCTCTGACCCCCCTGTGAGTCCACAGCGGGCCACGGAGGTGTGGGAGAAGAGAAAGGAGAAGGAGATGTTCAGAGACAAGTCCTGCCCCTGGGGCTGGAGCCTCCTCCGCTCCTCCAGCCCCAGCACAGGGAGCCTCAGGGTGGGGTTCATGCTGCTGGCAACAACGAGAGATAAAAGGCTGCAGCTCTGGGACACCCTTACCCCTTTCAAAGCCTGGACAGAGCTGAAGTCATCTCATCAAATAAATTAGAAAACGTTAAAAAAATTCAGATGTGTGTTTCAAAACTAGTTTCTTTTAGCTGTAGCTGCAAGACATGTTTTTGACTTAAATGTAGTGGCTTAGGTGTAGTGTATCTCATTCCTGGGTATCTGAATGTGTTGGAGCAACATGGTGGTGGTGAGCAGGCAGGGCACGTGCAGGTTTGGCAATCAGGACTGCCAAAACCCAATTCCCCCTTTCCCAACATATCCTACAAAGTTCCTTTCAACCAGGAGTGTTTATTCCCAGCATTTAACACATTCTGATTAAAACAGATCCAGGAAAAAACGGACATCTCCAGTAAATATTGCACTTCAAGATTAATGTGTGTGTTGATATTAAGGACTGAAAAGCAGAGACTGACATAAGACTTCCAGGCATAGCAGGTTAACATCAAGAGCAATGGTCCTGAAAAGGATTTTAAAACCAGATTAGTTACCCAAGAAGGGACAAGCCGCAAGTTTAAAAAATTAGTACATTTTAATGCTAGTGCTCCGTGAAAAAGCCAACCCCTGTTGCAATTCCACCGCTGCTGAAATGTCTCTGTTCTCCAGCACTGCGAAACGCCTCCGGGTGGGAAGGATCCGCAGGAAGGACAGCAGGGGCAGAGCTTCTCTCCTAATGCACAGATAGATTTAGTACCAAATGATCCAAAAGGAGATGGTAAAGAGGTGACTGGAGCTGGGGCTCTCAGGAATTAAAGCACACACACGCACACACACTCATGCTCTAACCAACCCCAAAGCCCCGATTCCAAAGCCCAGCGGAAGAGTTACAGCTGCGGGGAGTCCTCGTGGTGGCTTTGCACGTGGCTGGTGGCGGGGTCCCGCTCAGATTGGCTCCTTGGACCTCACACTTGGAGGGCAATTGCTGTGCTTTTCGACTTGCTTGTCCTTGGCAGCCCCGAGAGAGCCACACCTCAATCGGCACATACAGAGAACCCTCGTGTCAGCAAAACCCCTTCTGCCAGCCCCGCCGGACTGGGAGAGAGGAAAAAAATTAATACAGGCTGGTTTTTGCAGGTGATTATTTTTATCCCAGAACAACTGGAAGATACATCCCTGAATGCGTTGCCCAGAGAGCTGTCCGAGTCTCAGAGGTCAGAGCTGGGGGCCGGCAGGGTTGGGGTGGGACGAGGCTCCGCGGCTCCGAGCTGCACACACACACTACACAGCGTATCCCTGAACACCCCCGCGTGCGAGGGACCCTCCGAGCTGTCCGTCTGACGCCGCAGGCGGGAATTACTCCTCGGAAAAGTCTCTGTCAATGTCCATGTACGCCTCGTCGATGTAGCTGACTATGGCACAGGGGGACGTCCGGTCCGGACTGAGCAGTATCGAAACAGTCTCTTTCCAGTAGGTAAAACTAATACAGGAGCTCTGTGGGCACAGACAACAGCGGGGTCAGAGGGGGCCACAGCACCAACGGGAGCACGAGACACCTCCCAAAGCTGAAAATCACGTCCTGTTCAGCCCCAGCTGCCCAGCCCCACGGTGTGGCCGACACTGTGGATTCCCCGTTCTGCCCTCCCTCGCTGGGGCCCGCAGCAGAAGGGCTGGGAGCTGCACAGCTACACCCTCCACAACCAGCTTCCCACTCTCCAGCTCCACACAAGGACTCCCAGCGCCCCTGGCAGCTGCTAAGAGCAGCACAGCGTGACCCCAGCCCACCTGCCCTGCCTGGGCCAGTACACCCACAACCCCAAACCTCCCCTTTGCCATCCACTCCAAACACAAACTGGGACCCTGTGGTGCCACAGCTAAGCCAATGCTGGAAATAGCTCCCACTCCTGAGATGGCACAAAAACGCACACATCCCCCTGCTCACACCCTTCCTGCATTACTCCCTCAAAGCCAAAAGGCTACTCCAGCAGCCCAACACCAGACCATGTGTCACCCACATAACTGGATAATTGGTTATTTCTACCCACTAGTGGCCCAAGACAAACCAGCTCTGGCACAGAAACCTGCAGGCTGCTCCCTTGGTTTACACCAGATATTTTTCCTGCACTGTTTGCCACACCAGGAAGAGGGAACAGTCTGGCTAAGGTGCTAACTAGTCTGGGAGCTGGATTCTGTCCTGCCTCCCCCTCCCTGGCCATGCTGCCAGCCCTGCCTCTCCACCCTACCCAGCACTGGCAAGTCTCACTTGTGTGTGCCAGAGCCAAGACCTCAGGCTCTGTCTACAGAGAAACCCAGCACGTGCCTTGTGGCAGCCTGACTGGGAGAAGGAGTGAAAAGCACCACAGGAGTTACACTGGGGGCAGACCTTCCTCCCTTCTTTCCCTCCCCAACCTCCCACTCCCCGTTTTTGCCAGCGGACTGGCAGACAGGTGTGGCTGTGATCGACTCCTGCCACGGGAAGAGGGTCACATACATTTTCTAAGCAGGTGCTGTCTTTATCCTTGTTGAGGTAATGCTGCTGCCAGAATCGCAGGAGACTGTGGAAGTTGTTCAGGATGAAGCCAGGGTATTTCTCCGTGTATTCCATCTGTTGCAAGGTGCGCAGATAAAAAGGGAGCTTTTCTTTCCTTCGGGCCAGCATTAGGATAACTAAACTTGTGTTCAAACAACTGACATTTTCCTGGAAGTAAAAATGACACAGCAAAAGAATCTAAATACCAAGATACCTGTTGTATACACGTCCTTATAAGACAAGCCTGTGGAAAGCACACAGTGGAGGTGCTCCTGCACACAGCAAGGAAAAAGGGCCGTGGGTTTCCTCCAGGGAAACCGGGCTCCTCCCTGCTCCCAGCCCTGCTCACCATTCCAGCCTCAGTAAGGCACCTGCACAGTCACTGCCAGCTCTTTACCTGTGTAAGTGTCTGTACATGGATAATGTTGATGAGACGGAAAAGGAAGGACATCCTCATGGACATCTGGGACATGTAGGACAGCAGGCGGCACTCGGACAGGACTTCTGCAACTGCAGCAAGGGGAGAAACACCATCACCAGCTGCTGAAGGCTCAGGCACGCTGATCCCAGCACCAGGGCAGTAAGAACTGGTGCTCAAACTTTCAGGGTGGCATTTCCTTGTGTAACCCACAAATTGTCAAAGCCCAGATTTAAATTAACCATTATCACCACCTAACACCCCCAGTCCCACCCCATTGCTTCCTGTTCACCTTTAGCATCAGACTGATTCTCAAACCGGTCCAGGGACAGCGTGATGCAGCGAACGAGCATGTTTGAGTCCACCAAAGAGCTGTTGATCTGATTTAAAAATATCTGGAACTGAACAGAAACACTTTTTAGTGCTGAATTTAAAAAGTTGAAATCTATTAATACTCAGGGTCATGACCTTTTTGTTACCTCTAACAAGTATAAGAGGGGACATCACCCATGACCCTGCCTCATCCAGCCCAAGCCAACACAGGCACTGAGGGCTGACCAAAGGATCCCGTAAAAACACTATAGAATGGAAAAATGCCCTCCTGGCATCCCTAAAATCTCTTTTGAAGCTCTGTCACTCCAACAGTGAGATTTCATACACTATTGGTTTTGAAAGAGGGAGCATTCCATGTTTTCCTACACTGATTTTGTACAAGCAGACAGCGCTAGGGAGGAACACAGTGAGGGAGTCACACAGAGCTAATGCCAGTTGCAGATCAATAAATAGGAAGCAAAAAGGAAGTATAAAGACATTCTCTAGAATGTCTGAGTTAATTTACTAGAGAAAAAACCCCAAAATAAATACAGCTTTCTTTTAAATACATTTATACTTCCATTCTCCAAGGTCTGCCAGACCTAAGAGCAATGAGAGAAACATTACAGTAACAAAAGTAAGAGGATGAGGCCATTCAGAACCTACCTGCCCAGCAGCTGATGTTGTATGTACAAAGTGCACAAGAGCATGAAACCACTTTGCTGTAAATTCCTGATTTACATGTGTTAAAACTTAATTTTACAGGTAATTACATAAGCCATGACTTCTTAAAATGTCTCTAAGTTCACATAACATCAATTATCTATGTCTGTTCCCAGTATCAAGTATTTTAAGCCATATTCATGAAGGACTTCCTGCTGCAAGCTCCAGGAAAAGACTTTTTGGAGCTGTCTCAATGTCCACAGCTATCACTGAACCCCAAATGTGGCGACTTCACAGGAAGTGTTCTGCCCCCCTTGAGCCTGATCCTGGAACAGGGCAATGTTTGCCGACCAGCTCAGCTCTCACTGACTCGGGACAGATGGAGCACTGCCGAAAACACTGAGGGACCTTGGTAACTCATCCCTTAATGTTTATTGTGCCCCAAGCTCTAAAACCACACCAAACCCAAATGAATCTGAGTTCTACTGCTATGTCTGGTTATAAAAGGGTGTAACTTGAGCCACAGGGGGCAGCTTTTGCAAATATTTACCTTCTCATCGGTGTTGATGTACTTGTTGAACCTCTTGAATGCATCAATATTGAATTTCATCAGCTCTCCCAGAAGGTCAAAGTAACTCTGAAGCACATCCCGTGACTTGCACTCACTATCAACAATGCAGTAGAGAATATGCTGGCAGGGGAGGAAAACATGTTATTGCCACAGCTTCGGCCAAGCCAGCAGCACAACACAGACTCTGATTGCATCAATATTTAAAGCATTTATCTGCAGGTTCTTGGGTGACTGAATGTCACAACACAGAGCTAAAGACAACAATTCAGATGAGTCTCCTGTTAAAATAACTTCCCAGTGATGCAGGTTATACAAACGGCCACGAGCACAATTCACAGGTATTTTTTTAAAGTGTTCCCAGTATTTGTCACAGTTACACAGGAATAAGGAACAGTTTTTCATTCATTATTATTGTTGCATCTGTTGTGATTTCTCCAGTAAATTGTGATCCTGACTGATCTCCCTTAGTATTTATTCCCCCACTATCAAACGAGGGCAGCTTGAGTGGCCTTAATTTCCCCGCTGAGTTTTAAACCCAGCATAATATTTAACACTACATTTTTATCCACTTTTGGATTCACTGCAGATAAATCCTTCTTGATTGCTATGGAGGATACCTGACAGAAACTTATTTACCTCCAGGAGTCCTCTCTTGAGCAGGAACATCTGGTCTGCATAGGAGGTGGTGCCTCGCAGAAAACTTTCAACTGCCCTCGCCTGCCAAAACCTGAGAATCAGAAGAAAGGAGGTGTTAGTTTTGAAGCAAGGGAAGTACTTGATCACAACTCTAATTTAAATCCAGTTTCCTAATCTGTTTCACTCTCATCTCAAGCTGGAGTCAGACCTGTTGATCCTGCAGAGAATCACTGGCTGTGATTTCTTCTCACCTGCACTGCCGCCACAGCACAACAAAGCCAGACCTTTCCCCAGCTTATTCTCAAACACTCTCTGCTGCTCTAAGCTGGATGAAACCAAAGCTACATCCCAGGGCTCTCAAACTGCTCATCAGAGGCCAAGTGAACCCACCTGAAGGAGGATTCTGCCGGTTCCTTCTTCATGACCTGAAGCAGTCTGGTCAACAAACCTCTCTTCCCATCACAGACAAGACTCCTGCAGCAGGTGGAGAAACGACAGCGTGAGTGAAAGGGCTGGGCAAGCACTGAATGCTGAATGCAATCACTGCTCCAGAGCTTTTGAGGATCAAAATCTCAGTGTTAAAGTACATAGTACAAATATTGTGCTAGTTCTGCCAGCAGAAGAGTTCTCCTCACTGCCCTTGGTAAATATCTGCAGTACCTGCAACATGACTTCCAAAGAAGCCCAAAAGAAAAATTTTCTCTCAAAATTTTAATGATTGCAGAAATACCAATTCACACCTTGTGGGAATCAAGAGGTGAGGAAAAAAAAATACTACATTTGAGCTTAGGAAGGAAAGCAACCCCCTTTTTTCTCCCCTCAAAAAATGTAAAGGAAAGTCTAAATTCCATTTAGGAGGCGGAGCAGAGTATGGAAAGCGGGATGCTACGCGAGGTTGTAGTAAAAGCATAGAGGCTGTACAACTGCAATACTACTTGTAGTAAACAGCACCTGCAGTGGAGTATCTACCTGCATTAAGCTCATGCAGAAGTAATGCCTTGATCTCACATATCAAGAAAAGCAACATGAAAACTAAATGCTAAGGGTGAAAAAAACCCCGAGTTCTTCCCAATTAGATACAGTATTATGATAATAATTGTAATCTTGAAATCCTCTTAGAGATTTCCCTTTTGGAGCGAGGTAAATCTGCTCTGTGCAGACCAAGTCCCTGCGGATACCCTGGGAGTATTCTGCCAAACTAAATTCTGCAAACAATGTTCCATCTGCTGAGGTTTATACAGCAGAATCATGTATTAAAGAGCTTATTAGATCAAAATAGTCCATCTAACAGATAACTCAAATGTAACACCAGAGATTCTGTAAGCGGTTTAACATGTTAATCTAATTTAGCTTATTCTGGTTATTAGCTGCTCTTAAAATACTCTGAGCAGCCTTGGATGTGTTCATGCAGCCTGGAAATGGACATTATGTGTGCACAGACTGCTCCTGAATGCCAAAACAAAGACTTATTAGCAGGAGCAAGTAATGATTTGAGGGATCAGAGTTTCCTTTCCAGGTCTGTCTGCAATGGCTGATGTGAGGAAGGCCAGACAGGCAGACCCAGCACATCACGGTGAAGTCTGAGCCATGAACTCAAACCCCTCATTTTAGGGGTTTTAAAAGTTGCTTTTGTTTTTAAAGCACCTCACTCTGAGCATGACCACACCTGAGATTTGCTAATGACCATCAACATGCCACAAACCTGGACACTTCCCACGGAAAGGAGTCCCTGCAATTGAAGTGTGGTGGACAGACAGAGCTCAAACAGAACAGCTGGTGTCAAACTTCCAGTCTAAGTGCTTCCAAAACTCTTAAATTGACGACCTGCACCCTCAATCCCCCCTCACCTGTCCGTGTTGACAACTGCATCCACTTCAGGGATGTTGGCTTTATGGGAGATTGCACTCAGCTCGTTCAGTTCCTGGCTGTTCAAAAGGAGATACTTGTTCCTGAAGCAAGACAGTGGGAGAGGAGGGGAGAAAACCACGATGAACTCAAGAGGCAAAAATGCAACTCCATGAAAAGCAGAGCCACAGGCCTACGTGTGCTGCAGGACTGGGCAAGCTGCTTTCTCCTGGCTGCTCTTCACAGTGCTCACACTCTGCTCCCTCCACCAGGCCAGATAGCTGCTGCTTGGGGAAACCTCCTCAAAATTTCCCAAATGCCATTTCCAATGCTGCCCAGCTTTGAGATGATGGCACTTTGCTGACTTGTTTGAGATCTTACAGTTTGTAAATATTTTCTGCTGGATAACACTCATTTTTTAAAAATCTCAGCAACATTTTGCTGAATTTCAGACCAAAATAAATATTAAATAGCAAACTTTTTCACAGCTTCCTGAAGTTTTTCTCTACCCTCTAGCGATTGCTTTTTTTAAGTAATAAATCTCAGATAGAAAGCAGAAACTGCAAAAAAGGACTCAGTCATCCTGGTATTTTAATATCTAAACAAACTTTATCCTGGAAATACTTAAAAACATCAAGAAATGTAGAGATCCAAATAAAAATGGATATAAACCCCAGGACTGTACATGAATTCTTTATCAAATACTGAAGTTTTCATAATGAAAATGAATTATTTTGTCTGTAAAGTGAACTAAATGCAGAACAAGTCTGCCACAGTACAAATGTAGTGCAGGGGCTCCCTTTGCCAGACTCCCAGCCAAAGCCAGTGTGCTCCCTGAGAGTCTTTCTGCTTCCAAGTGCTCAAAATCAGGCAGCAAATATTTCTTTTCAAGAAAGCTCCGGGAGCAGAGTGATGAGTGTGAGGTTCCTTCTTGCTTCCAACACTGTCATCCAGATTAGTGGATGAGCCTCTCATGTAAAGCCTCCTTTGATGTGGATTATTAGACAGATTTCTGCAATGAGAACAGAGCCTTTCTCTCCCTGCAACAAACAGTTCTGCGAGTTTGGTTTGGACACAATTTCACTGAATTAATATCAGCATACAAGTACTTTGCTCTCATCTTGTCCTCAGTTAACTCAGCTTATCTGTGATTTCATATGTGATTTCTGTGAGTTCATGGAATTATTTAAAAGCCCCAACCAGATTCCACACATTCCACTTGCTCAAATGTTACAGCTGGGAGCTGTTTTCTGCTCAAACAAGCCTGAGATCTTTGTAGCAGCCACTGAAGTAGTGTAACATCATCTGAAGAGATTTTATTGGAAAACCTGGAGCAATTCCCAGGCAAACAATGTCTTGCATGAAGGATTTACAATAGGTCAGCATTTCCCCCTTGTCTATGTCCAGCAGCTCCCCATTCTCAAAGCTAATATTCCACAATGAAAAAGGCTGATCTTTGAAATCTATCCAACAGGACTGAAAAGCTGCACAGAAATATCAGCCAGGCCCCAGGAATGAGCAGCACCTGAAGTGCAATGTGCCTCTAACAGAGGTGGTTGTGAGGAAGTGGACACCATCTCCCAGGACTGAATTAGAGCAACAGGACACTGATGGAATGCAGGGTGCAATTCCACGAGGCAGAATAAACACCCCTGTGCCAGCAGCACAGCATGAAAAAAACCCCGAGCAAACTGCATCACCCCTCCAACTACTCCAGCAGACCCGTTTCCTAAGGATGCCCTTTGAAGGCAGAGAGACGTTTTCTTCCTATTTCCCTGGCTCGCTGTCAGCTCTCGGGGAGAAGGCGGAAAAAGAGGAAAGCTGCCTCCTTATTCCTCCAGCCAGAAAGTGTTAACTCATCCTACACACGTTTCAGCTCATTTCAACACGAGACAAAACGGGCTGGGGTTAACCACCAGCAGGCATATTCAGACATGCCCACTGCAGAGCAAATTCTTAGGTGTTTCAGCAAGAGCTGAAAGGCACGTGAAGTTTAGGGACAGCACAACATTCCCTTCACGTGGAGCCTGCCCCGTGCCCAGGACACCTGGAACCACAACCAGGCAAACAGCACCAAGCCACAACCCACCACAGCTTCTCATACTCACTCATGGTGATCACTGAAGCTCTGAAGAAGCCTCAAGAATTGTATCTTTAAAGTAATGTCCTAAAAGGAGACAAGGAAGGGGAAAAAAAAAAAGTATTGCTTTAGTATTTTTGGCTATCATTAGTTACCAAGCTGACATGAAACAGCTGAATGGAAAACCTTTCCAAATCAAACCCCTTTGGAGAGCAGAGCAAGTGACTTGCATAAATGGAGAAGGCTGCGCTTTTCAAAAGAGAAGTGGAGATGACCTCCAAGCTTATGCACATTAACAGGTAATAATTTCTTCTCACTGCAATGGCAAAAAAGCTTATAATTGTATTGATCAATTCAGAATGTCTAGGTCTGGAGGGAAAAAAATATAGAGTCCAACACAAAACCCAACCCCCCTAAACCTGACTGTGGCACAATTTGTACTCTGTGTCTTCTCCAGGTATCATTTCTTTGAATTTTGGTTGTCTTCAACCTCTGGCCTCCAGGGTCCAGAAATTCACTCCTTTCCCAGTTCCCACACTAGGAGAGAGGGGAGAGGCTAAATTGGCCCTGCCAAACTGCTAGCATGAGCCAAGGACAGACTTCGGTGAAAACAGTAATTCCTCAAAACCTGAATGCTACCACATCTCAAGTCACTGATTGTACAAACACCCAGTTGCTCAGCACAGCTGCTCAGGACTGTATGACAGGATAAAAACCCAACAGAGAGTTCCAGAAGTTCCTCACCGGGCTGCAATCACAGTTCTGGTTGTGTCCGTGCAGAACCAGGGCTGAGGCCGAGTGCTTCCTCCAGATGAGTTTGTCAAACAGGTTGTTGAGGCCAGGAATGAGTCTGAACTCTGCTATCATTTTATGAACCTGGGAAACAAGAGAGGTACAAACACGTCTGCTCCAGCCTCAAACACAGATTTAACGTAGTCTGGAAACAGATGGGCACAATGATGTCATTCTCTGACAAAAGGATGTGAATTCTTGTGTTTGTGCTAACACACTAACCACAGTGCAGCAGTTTCCATTTGGTGGACGCGGACAGAAAACAGACATTTTGGGATAAAGCTCTTCACCAGTGCTTCAATTCACCACCACGTCTCTGGAAGCAGCTTTGGGCATCAGGACATCACTTCCAGCACACTGAAAATGCATCTACACCAAACAGCTGAGCTGGGGGTATTCTGCTGCCACTCATCCCCTGAGTGCCCTTTCCCTTTCCAGACACACGGCTGGAGCTCAGGCAGGCCTCTGACAACAACAAAACCCATCAATATTGGTTCTGTTCAGGTGAGCTGGGCAGGAGTCCTGAGCAGAGCCCAGCAGTAACACAACCAAACCACACTGCTCCTCAGGTTAAAGGGAAGCTGAACTTTGGAGAAAAAAAAAAAGCCAAATTACTCAGGTTTATTTATCAGTCTGCCTGGTGCATCTCTTTTATTCATATGAAAAAGCTGACAATTTTGGTGTGAACAGCTGTTGAATACCTTCAGTCCAAGCTGGGATACTTTTGATGCAAGGAATTTAGGAGATGAGGATTAAGGAAAATACACAGTGGGACTCTTATCAGCCATAAGACCTAGGACAAGCATTATTCCTTGAGATGTGGTTGCAAATGAAAACCACGTGACTGGAATGTCCAACATGCTGCAAAAATTAAGTGCCCAAGTAATGGACATGTTCCTTAAAATCAACAAACAAATTCACTTAAAAATATCCCAAGCTGTCCTAAGACACAGAACTGTAACCAGCAGCATTTCAAGCAGATCAGTCTACTTTGTTCTATTTACTCAGACACCTGAATGAATCAAAATATCTGAAGTTGATGTTCTTTTGCAGATTTTAGTTCCAGTTTGCAGCACAGCTGATGGCTTTTTGCACTCCTCTTGGCTGCAGCCACCAGCTGTCCCATCTTTATGGAAATCACATTCCTGTTGCTGGACATCTCAGATATCACACCTGAGGAAGCGTCCAGCTCCTTCCCACCCCACCCACGCTGCCCTGACAGATTGCTGAGCTCGGAGTCCTCTGGTGCTCCATTATTTTAAAACACTCTCGGACACTTTGGTTCAGTCACAAAAGCAGCTCTGAGGAATCTCTCTGAACAAAGTGCTCCCTGTAGTGCCCCGTCCCTCCATGGCACAGGCACAACAGGAGGAAGCCAAGCGTGTGAGCTGCCTGCAAGAGCCTCATCCCTCACTAAAGGAAGGGCTCTCCACACTCACAGCTTTAACTCCTGAATCTGCTCCTTTCCAAATGACTCAGATTTCAAACGTGTGCAGTTTAGTTTGCTCGGCTCTGAAGCTCTCACCTGACAAGAGCTCCTCAGTCTCATCACTGCCTTTGTATCACTCTCTCCCAGAGCCCAAACTCATTACAGTTCCTCTGCCTGAGGATGCCAAGACAATCCCTGCTCTATATTCACCCTTCAAATTACTTTGGCTTTTTCCTGCTGCCATCCAGCTTCACAAGACTTGCTCTGTTGCTTTCTCAACACTAAAACTGTCTCAGCTAAGCTGAGTTTCTGTGTGTGCAGTGTGGCTCCCTAGAGCAGGAGCAGGGAAATCAGCTCATAGCTCTTCACCACAACACAGACATGCAAGACAGCCTAGAAAAATACATAGGGAGAGTAATTGAGGGTGTGCCCATAATGAGAAGGCAGCAAAGGCCCAGATCTGCAGAGAAACACCACTTACCCACAAGGGTGAGATCACCCCCAACGTGGCAGCAGGAGGAGCCAAGTCACAGTTACCAATTTATGCAAATGAGTCAGCAATCAAGTTTAAACCAAGGATGCAGAGTAAACATTTGGGGACAGGTTGAGTTTGGGAGGCTGCACCTTGCTTCAAGCAAATGCCAGACCATTATGTCGATTATTACAGTGGACTGAAGCAGGTTTGTGATGCCCTTAATAAAATTCTATGCAAAATGAATCCAGTCTAAAACCAGCAAGTCCTTTGGCTGCTCAGACTGGTACCACAGACCCTGTGCTTTTATTCCTTCACAGAAAAGAGAGAGCAGCAAGCAGATGAAATGCCTGAGTGTGCTACTGCAGACACTGCTGTGCCTGCATTCCAGAGCTTCCCATGGAGAACAGCTCAGCTCCAATCCTCCCTCCATCTCCCTGCCTCTCAGGAAGGATTCACATTTGCCACACAAGTCTTATGCACATTAAGGAATGAAGGATGTATCATGTGTTTCAAAGGCAGAGGATTTCATAAAACAAAAACAAACAAACAAACAAACAAACCAACCAATCAACCAACCAAGAAAAACCCCCAAAACTCCAACCAACCAACCAACAAAAATACAAAAGAAAAAACCAAACCAACCAATCAACCAACAAAACCCAAAACAAAACAAAAAACAAACCCAAAACAAACACACAAAAACCCCAAACAAAAAACCTAGCTCTGGACAAGAAGTGTTTGGGAATGCACTAACTCAAATCCATCAAGAACTCAATTCCAGTCCTGAATCAGTCCTGGGAAGAAGTGAACTGCAGGCCAGCTTTATCCTTACTTTCCCCATCTGCACGGGGGCAGAATTAGCAGATGAAGGATAAAGAGTTGTTTTCCCAGGAAATTAAGAAGTGAATTTGAAGCTAGCTGTTTCAGCAGCACAGTTTTTGCCCTGTCACATTTGACAGGAACACACCAGAAGTGACGCAGGGAGGGAGGGAATCCAGCACCTCCAGCTCCCTCCAGCAGCAGCAGGATGAGTGCAGGCTGCAAGCAGTTTCTACAGTACCTATAAAACTGCATTCTTGTGGGGCACTCAGGCAGGGATGGATTATCTGCCTTGATACAATGGGGAAAAAAAAAAGTCCTCCTAATAGATCCATGTTCTGGTAGTTTCAGTAATGTTTGGGGCTTTGTTTACATTTTATTTCATGCCTAACAGAAACAGCACTTCTAAAAAGAATGACAACATGATTAGGAGTTGTTTATGGTAGTGACTGCGGTTTCTGCAAGAATTGCTGGTTCCCTCTGCTTCCTCTTATGCAGAATCTGCTTCTTTTAATGCCAAGTGTCTATTTAGAATCACAAAATCCCAGGATGGTTTGGGTCGGAAGGGATCTTAAAGCCCATCTCATTTCCCTGCCATGGGCAGAGACACCTCCCACCAGACCAGGTTGCTCCAAGCCCCAGCCTTGAACACTTGCAGGGATGGGAAGCCCACAGCCTCTGCTGCAGGGTCAGAGTGAACAGGTCAGTTATGTTTGGGACTGAACTACAACTGCACTTGTATTCAGATTAAGAGATTTAAGAGATTGCCCTGGGCAGTGTTTGTGACTGACACACTGAGAGGTTAATACTCAAAATAAATATGCTCAAGGCCCTGCCCCACAACACAGCCTCTCTTGCCTAATACAAGAGCCCTTCAATAACTCACACCAATATGGCTCTCCCACTGTCCAGGACACCTGAATGCCCCAACCATCCCAAGGTGTTCTGCTGAGCTGAGCAGACTGCCAATGCTGGAAACCTGTCAAAACTGCACCAAGGATTGCTTTGCTTTTCCCTTCACAACCTGCTTTTGACCCATTTAAATCACACCACAGCTGAGCTGCAGTGACTGGTTCTTCATAAGCCTGTGTGAGGCAGGGAACAATTTTTTTCTTTCCATTTCAAAAGGAAGAAAGGCAAAGGAACAGATGAGTGGGATTTCCAGGCAGTGACCAGTGCAGACAGCATTGAAGTGCATCTTCCCAGCTGAGAGTTTGACAGCTCGCTCACGCTTTGCCAAGTCATGGCAACATGCTGCAAAAATCATCCAGAGGGTTTCCAAAAGTGAAAGCGGCCAAAGAAGGGTTAAGGCCTGAAGGGGGCTCCATCCAAACTGGTTACCAGTGCACCAGGAGTGGAGAGAACACCTGACTGCAGCTCCTGCAGCATCCAGGTGCACCCACACACTTCCTCACACAGGAGGCGTCCTCCTGCATCCCTGCTGCACCAGAGGCTCTGCAGAGCAGAGCGTGTGCCCAGCCCTGCCCTCATGGCATCCCCCTGCATCCCTGCTGCACCAGAGGCTCTGCAGAGCAGNTGCCAAGTCATGGCAACATGCTGCAAAAATCATCCAGAGGGTTTCCAAAAGTGAAAGCGGCCAAAGAAGGGTTAAGGCCTGAAGGGGGCTCCATCCAAACTGGTTACCAGTGCACCAGGAGTGGAGAGAACACCTGACTGCAGCTCCTGCAGCCTCCAGGTGCCCCCACACACTTCCTCACACAGGAGGCGTCCTCCTCCACCCCCGCTGCACCCGAGAGTCTCCAGAGCAGAGCGTGTGCCCAGCCCTGCCCTCATGGCATCCCCCTGCATCCCTGCTGCACCAGAGGCTCTGCAGAGCAGTGTGTGCCCAGCCCTGCCCTCATGGCATCCCCCTGCATCCCTGCTGCACCAGAGGCTCTGCAGAGCAGTGTGTGTGCCCAGCCCTCCCCTCATGGCATCCCCCTGCATCCCTGCTGCACCAGAGGCTCTGCAGAGCAGAGCCCAGAGTGTGCCCAGCCCTACCCTCATGGCATCCCCCTGCATCCCTGCTGCACCAGAGGCTCTGCAGAGCAGAGTGTGTGCCCAGCCCTGCCCTCGTGGCTCCCAGTGAAATGCTGCCAGAGTTCTGGGCAGGGCTGCCGGGATGGGATTGCCCAGCTTTGTACCTTGAGCTTTGCCCTGCTGTGTCCACGACCTCACTCACGAGCACTCAGGTTTAAAGAGACACCAGCTGGGAGTGTGGCCACCCACCGGGGCTCACCTGATTCCTCTGCCTGCCCATGAGCAGCACGCAGAGAACGTACAGCACCTCCAGCTTGTACATGATCTCGTGCATGATCTTCATGGACTGGGGCAGCTGTGTCCTGGTGGAGGTGTTGGCCAGTCCACTCTCGTCTGAAGACTCTGAAAAAGATGGTGAAGCTGTGAGACTGAGGCAGCTTCCACAGGAAAGGATTTGTTACAGTTGGTACTTCTATACTGAACACTGCAGATGCAGGAGCAGCACATCTCCTGGAATTTTCTTCTCAATTAAAAATAGTGATGTAGAGCAAATAACCAATTTGAATTACATGCTAGAGAAAAAATACAGCTGAAAATTTAGAGGAGATAAAATCAGATTTTTAAAATTATTTTTCCATGATGAACTAAATGGCAGCATCTTCCTAAAATAAGTAGGCTCACCTAAATGAATTAATAGACTACCGCACCAGGGCATGGCAGAAAAGGTAATAAAAGTAGATGGGAGTTTATGGGAAGCACTTACTATTAAATCTACTTTCATTTCATACCTCAGTACCAGTATATTTAGGGCACAGTTAAATAAATTCCACAACCTTATAAAGAATTACCCTGCTAAGAGCAGAAACAGCAATACTAAGTACTTTTGAGTTCTACCAGACATGCACTGCATTTTTGTCATACCAAAGGGTGAAGAAACAAACCACACACGTGCTTCAAAGCATTTTGCTAAGGTTGTATTAATACCTTCATTGGAACAATTTTTTTTTCCAATTAACTTCTTTAATTTAGCTGGAACCACCTTTCCTTTTTAAAGAAGGGACCACTTGCTTGGTGTGAAGCATTTGAACCCAAAGTCATCAGCCAAAGTTTTAGAGTAAAATGCTGGTGAAGCCCCTTACCTCAAGGAGAGTTACTTTAATCACTCTAGAGGAGGTTAAGGCTGAGGAGGCACAGCATTTCAGCGTTAGCTAGGCATGCAGAGGGCACACATTGCTGTAGGATCTCTCCTTTTGCTACTTTTAATTCATTACAAAAATCAGTGCTACACGAGAACAAAATCAGAGTCAGACCTAAATGTTGATATGTGTGAGTCCTCCACGCAAGAAAAAGGGGATCTGGACCAGATGAAAGGAAAAGCAACACATGGCAAACCCTGAAGAAGGTTAAGACATGCACCAGCTGCTGGTGGGGGGAGCGAGGCGAGCCAGGTACCTGTACTGCTCTGCTCTGCCTCTTCATTTGCCACTCTCATCAGAGCATCCAGCACGAGTGCGTTGTCCAGCCAGGTGTACCACTCCTCCAGCTCCTGCAGGAAGCTGGAGGTCCCTGTTGTTTCAGACACCTTCCGTGTGGCCAGTTTGCACAGGCGCTCGATGAAGCCTGGAATATTCAGAAGGGTCGCTGGGAGAAAAAAAAAAAAA